>JACXGJ010006156.1:0-35669 GCA_016801105.1 Esox niger
AAGCATTCTTCACACACCATGTTCAAAACATCTATATGGGCCTTTTTGGAACCTTGAAAATAAATTGTTCTATACTTTTGGACAATTTGGATATAATATGTATAAACTGCTAATACTGGTCTCTGGACATTTGTGCCACAAATGCTAAAATGCTAGCATTTGGAAACAGTGCTGGTAAACTAAACCAAGGATCTTTACATGGATTCCAATCAAACCATAGACTGCTTACAAGGTAAGGACACAGATGTGCTATTTTGTTGTTTAGGTGAACTATACTGTTAACCAAATGGTTGGTTATTTTTCTTGTATTAAGTAACTTATTAGAATGATGAATATGTTTCTGTAGACATGTTTTTATGTTCATTATGTGCATAATAGCAGTACATTTCCCAGCCAAACTTTAGTTTGTGGTGTTTGTCCAACGTATTGTGACATTATTACAAGAAAGAAGAAAAAGCCAGCAAAGTTCTGGTTCAGAGGCATATGAGTAATCTAAATAGATAAGGGAGCACAGAGATCACGTTTCCTGGATAGGAGCTACTAATGTGATTAATCAGATCAAACTAGCATGCTAATCTAATCAGAGATGACGAGGGACTTCTATTAAAGTTATCAAATACAAGTATTTTAAGCTATGAAATATATATATATATATATATATATATATATATATATATATATATATATATCGAACTATGTTAAAATTGAAGCGACCTCAAAAGACACTAATCTGTACTGTCCTGACAGATATCCGACCAGTACTTCCCGGTCCTTCCCGTAGTAAATTAGGAACAGTCCCAACCATTTCCGTTACTATGGAAACAGACAGCCAACTAGCCAGAAAACAAAACACATCTCACCAAATCCAAAAGGTAGCTAGCTTACAAGCATACATAGGATAAATCTAGCTAAGGTATTGTTGCCAATAAACCTTTAATAGTGTATTCGTTGATGTCTGTCTATCACCTTATCTGTAGCTGGGTTGTACAGTACTGTAGCTATTTGTGTTACGTAATGACTATGTTGGTTGGGCTAGTTCGATTATGATAGCATGCATTCACGACAAAATCCTATATAGCTAGATATAGACACAGTGGAACCATGTATTTTAGACTTTACCACATGTTTTAGTGGAGTGTGACAGGAGAATAGGCTTCGTCAATGCTTCAAGACAGAAATCAATTTTTTACGTTGCTCTCCTCCACTCAACCTTCTTAAAACTTCTACTTCTTGCTGCGAGTTAATGAAAAATGTCTACTTCTTAATCTCAACCACACAAAAAAGAGATACCAAACGATGTTCACATTATTCATAGACCCCTTCCCTACATTTTTGGATTGGGTTTTTATTATGGAATATAGTTAAGTATAATAATACCTGAGAATTTAAATAGCTTGAAGTCAATATGAATACAACCTTTTAAATATTTTCTATTTTTTGGGAATTCATTTATTTATTCTAAATGTAAATACTTCCTCAGATGGTCAATAGCTTAAATCACATTTTACTTTATTTAATGCAATTTCTTTAGGGGCTTGTTCCCTTCAATTATCAGAATTTATTGCCATTTATTTATTCATTGCATTTATATAAAACAAATATTTTTTAATTGTAACTTCTATAGCTTCAACCTAATATCCCTAATGAATGAAATCAGTGTCTTCGGAAAGAGCCAACTTTCAGAAAATGTCATTTCTATCATTCTGGCAGATTCTGTTAAAGGTATTGATGAGCAAAGTAAGAATCTTCACTACTATAAGCTAGGTATATTATGGGAAAACGTAAGTGTTAGTTATTGATATGCCTGAATACATTTTCAGATGGCGTTTAACAAAGAGGTTGCCATTGATGAAGCTGAAGAAGATGGACAGGATGAGTTAAACATGGACCTGCTTAAACTAGAGGAAGCACTCTGCAAGATACAGATAACTCCAGCATGTTCCCTGTAAGGTTACTAAAGGGCGTTTACGGTTTTCACTTTTTGTCACATTTAAGTGGGGCAAGTGATTGTTGCTTCATATGGCTTCCTAGAAAATGGAAGGTAATAGTGTGTAAAGAATTTATAATGTGAGGCTATGCAGAACACCTTTTCTATCTTAAAAGCTCTGTAAAACATGCTTTTTTGTATTGTAGTTAGCCATATTGTCAACATTTTCCTAGGTTTTGTAATTGTGTTTATTGACAAGTGAATCATGTGTGCTAGCTTTGGAAGAGCTAGGGTTTTCTGAGAATATAAATGAGAACAAGTTACTTTTTTCGACTCAACTCACACAAGGCCATTTGTGAATCTTACAAGAAAACCTCCTCATTTTTGGTTTCATGCATTTTTGTGCATATAACATGTGATAGCATAACACAGAAAAACAGATCAAGTGGAATTTCCCCTCACTTCTACATACTTAAGAGTTAAAAGATTGAAGAACCCCTTGTACAAATGCAGATAACAACTAAACACCTTACATAGTTATGCAAGTCATTATGGTTCCCTATAGAATTGTCATATTACCAAAGAACCATTTAGGAACCATCTTAGTATGTACCAGATGTTTATGTTTAATATCATGATTATCTACACAATGATTTAGAGTGTACTAATATACACACAAGACTGCTGCAATGACTCTCATGCTCAAATGCAATCCTAACAGGTCAGAACGGGCACAGCAGGTTGACCTCTCCCAGTACCCAACTTCTTATAAGGAAAACACCCCACAGGAAAAGCTACTGCTTGCAATCGCTGAAAACTTCCGCTGCCAGTATGCGCACATTTACCCTGACCGAAAACCCCTTCTGCTGTGCCCACTCAATGAGTGCGGTGTCCAGGTAAACTGCAAAACGTTCACATTTGTTTGTGTGATGTTCGGTATGCCAGCTGACACCCATACTTCTTTACCTTCCACAAAACAGAAATTTGTGAGTACAGCCTTGAGGCCCACCTTGTCCCCGTTCCCGGAGCTGTACAGCTGGGAGGGATGTGCCAGCTTTGTATCAGATTTCTTGTCTTTGGAGCCATTGGATCCACCCACAGACCCGGTAACATTGCTTGTCCTATATATGAGATAACAGAACAAACGGTATATTCCTTTTTGTATATAAGAGTTGAAAGGCATCATTCTGTTTCTTTAACTCTAGCCAAAACATCTCCACTCTCCAACCTGGGTGTTGCAAACCCAGAGAGGCTCCTGCTTTGAGTTCTCTACCCTGCTGTGTAGTCTATTGCTGGGGGCCGGCTACAACGCCTACTGTGTCAGTGGATACGCTGTGAAGGAAATGTGTCTCCTTAACCAGTCCCTCCAGCAATGTCCTCTACTGGATACACGTGTTAAGGTGAGTGGCCGTTGTAGCACCCTTCTGGATCCACGGTCTGTTAGCTGACCTGAAGTACCACTCATGTGGCTTTTCTGTATGGGTGTGTGTGCTTTTTACAACCACAGAAAACTCTTTGCCGCCTTCGTCTCTGCGCTCAGTCCTCCACCTCCATCTTCCCTCTGTGCAGCACTTTGTCAACCCCTTTGAAAAGAAGATTGATGGCATCTGCACCTCATTCACTCAATCTATTTCCGATACGACACGAGTCCACTGGTTCTTCACACGCCAAACCTGCCTGTGCATTAACAGCTTTTTGTACGACCTTACCTCACAAAAAGCAGAGCAAGTACTCACCCAGACATTTGTCATCTTATGTCTAACTTCCAGTTGAAGCTCATATCCACTGCAAAACCTTGGTGCTTGTCTACAGCACGAGGGAACTTCCCCACCCTACTTTCAGGCTATGCTAAAACACAACATTTCTATCCAAGCTCTTCATCAGCCGCTTCTGATCTCTGGCACTTTGAGTAAATTGTACGCACTATCTTAAGGTGAATGTACTAACTACAGGTTGCTCAAGATAGGAGCACCTACTGGATGACTACAGCGTGTACATGTGTGTTTCAGGAAAGGGCTAATAAGCAGAGGCAGCAGGTGAAGAACTACTCAGTGAAACCCCCCCGGGACCTTCGCAGTGGCTTTGAGCAGCGTCAGGAGGATCGCAGACAGGCTGAGGAACAGGCTATTCTCCTTCAGAAACAGCAGGAGGAAAAGAGACTCCAAGAGGTGAGGAGCCGACTCCGTGAATACTGTATGAGGAGCAAGTACATATTAGGGAATGTGTTTGTCCCGTTTGACTGTACACTTTGGTTTTACACTATACATGTGCAAACCTTTTCTTCTGTTTTGTGCCTAAGGAGAGGGAGCGTCCCCCCCCTGATCCCCTGTTGGGCCTGCGGGTCCACTGTTGGGTTTTAATTCTGTCTGACAGCAGGGAGGTTCCAGAGAACTTCTTCATTGACCCACTCTCAGGGAAGAGTTTCTCCACCACTGACGAATGTTTCCTAGGCATAGAGAGCATCTGGAACCATCAGAACTACTGGGTCAACATGCAGGACTGCCGCTTTGGCTGTGCGGTCAGTAAAGGCCTAGTTGTCTGTACAAATATGATTTGTACTGTATAATTATGCCATATGATCAACTGACATTTACTGTATACCTTACTCACAGATGTAGGTTGATGGTGAGTTACCTGAATGTTTTTGCAGGAGATGACCTATGACCTGGGAGATGCGGTGAAGTGGGAGTATCTGCTCTGTGGTGCAGCTGGACAGTCTCTGCTTACCATCCCTGATATGATGATGCAACAGGAAGTAGAAGATGAAGAAGATGTGGGTCCACCACTCTCTCTCACGCTTTTATCTCTTCCTCTATGTTGCCTTTATCTTCAAATTTCTCTTTTGCCATATCTTAAAATCTCTCTTTTTTACCCTTGATTCTATCAACTCTAAACATTTTACTCAAATTTCCTAGAAATGTTGTTTTTATGTCAAGCACCCAGAAATGTGATGAGCCCCTTAGCGAGGAACCCCTACTGAAAAAGTTGGATTATCCCAAGCCAACAGTTAAGTTCCTGAGATGTGTAATGATGTATAAGTACAAATCTATTATTAAGCTGAGAGAAGATTTTAAAGAAAATGTCCTGCTATTCTACACATTTTGGTTATATGCTCTAACTTTTCTTCTCCATCCGTCGCCTGAAATAAGATTTAGGTTGGGAGGCCCTCTGGAGGTTTTCCTGTGTACCTGTTTGGCAAAAATGCCCTAACAGCCGCTGGTTTAGAGTAAGATAGTCAAGTGGAAAGGCTGTTTTAGGGCCCCTATAAAATCAGTAGAACTTTTGTGATTCAATTTGTAATATCACTCCTTCATATGAACATGCTAGGCAGTAGTGGTGTGCTGGTCAGTTGTTGAAATGAAAGCCCTGACCCTAAACCCGCAAATACAGACAATGCTGATTTAACATACGGTTATTGTTGCATTGTTTTGATCATACACTTCACGCTGTTGAAGGACGGAGAGGCACAAACTTGCAGTGGACTTAGAGAAGCGTACTATAGCCTATTCCTCTAGTTCTCATTAATTATTGCAAAACAAATGTTAAGCCGAGCGGTGTCACTCAACATTCAACCTGCCCACAACCCATCCGCCCTTTATCCAAACAATATTTTATGACCCTAAACCCGCCCGCATGGTAGATATAATTGTGGTGACTGTGGGTTATGTGAATCAACTAGTGCATCACAACTGGGTATATAAACATGTTGGAGTGAGCTCTCGGTTTCTGTCAGGGTTAGCACCTAGGATAGGCTGTGTAGGAACAAATGGTGAAGACATGCATTAGCATATATCATATTCTATGTATAAGAACTATTCAGAAAGTACATTTACACCTATCAATAATCCCTGAGTGTCTCAGTGTTCTACTGTTAGTCATGGCCATGTTGTGCAACTGTATTTATGATTTCATCCAAGTGCTAAAATCTGGTTTATCCCACAGAGGAATTTACTAGGCACCTCATATAGTGAATGGGTGTATGTTGGACATGGTTGCCTTGTGTTGTCACACTTCAGTTACAAACGTGATGGATTGGATACTTACAATATCAAATGTGTTTGCTGGGCATTGTATTCACCTCCAGTGCATGTCTGCCCGTGAAAACGTCTTGGTTGAGCAACCAGTGTAAATAGCATAGAATACATTAACCCTAAGTAGTTGATATTGTAAACATTGTGTGGTGAGCATAGAGTAAAATAGGATACAAGCTTTGGGTTTATCCTACACATTACCTGTATATTTTTGCTGGGATTTATTATGAACCTGTGTATTTTTTCTGAAGGAAGAAGTGCAGGAGTCCAGGGTATTTGAAATGCCTGCTTCCTGGGTGAATCAAATCAACATCTCACAGCATGGTAACTCATTGATTTTGTCTGTCGCACGGCGATAGATAACTAACTACTGGTCATTCTGATCGGGATTATACAGGTTTTAACCATGTCTTATCTATATCGGATGTTACATGCTTCATCTTTCTGGCCGATGGATTTTTGTCACTCAGACATGGAGACTCGCTGCCCTGGGGGCATGAAGGTTATTCAGTATCGCAAGGCCAAGCTAGAAAAGTTTGCACCCTACCTCCTCAAGGATGGTCTTGTGACACGCTTGACCACTTACACAGACCTCGACTGTGAGTTGCATGTTATTGACATATTGACGTGTTCTAGGATTGCCTAATGTGTTACCGTACTGATAACACCTGCACATAGATACATTATCAGCAGTAATGGCTCTTCTCTCCAGCGTCTGTAATCTGAGTTGAGTCTCATATCTCAGATACTGACTCTAATTTGACCTTGTGCCCTTTTGGTGTTTCTGAAGGTACCCATTCCAGCACTGTGAAGGAGTGGTATCAACACAGGCATGATCACCTTGAGGAACGGGAACTGAACAAGGCTACCAATGTCACTGTTGAGCATTTCAGACCTGGACGGAACTTCGCTTTAAGATGTAACCGAATGTGGCAAAGTTATAACACTTTACTTGAACCCCATAGTACATACTGCATATCAGTGTCATAATCTCACTATAGGTCATTGAATCCATGATGACAACTGTGGTCCACTTATGACCGTTACAATGTGTAATTCAACGTGTGACAGTGACAGCACTGAGATGGTATGGGAAAAGACGAGACCATAGATATGTTTCACTCTGTCAAGCCCACAGATATACTATGATGACACCAGAGACAGAGCGTCAGATGGACTTCTACAGCTGTGCCCGTGCAGACGGACTGGTCAGCCGGGTCGAGATGCCCTTTGAAATGACCGAGACGTTTGAGAATCGACCAGACTTCCTATACTATCGTCGTGTGTTTTTTGGCAAGTGTATCAAAGCGTTCAGCCCCAATAACAAAGAGGCACCTGACTGTGTGCATCGCCCTATACAGGTAACATAGCTGACATTAACTGGTTAGAATTTTTTACATTCCTTCGGTTTGTTTTAACCATTGTTATGTGGCATATACTTTAAAACACCTGTATTGTTAGCATGCATGATATCTCTGGTGGTCTGAGCAGAAGGTTGTGGAGCGGTTCCATCGAGACCGGTCCAAGCCAGCCGGGGAGGATGTAGCAGAGCGTATCTTCCTAGTGTGTGAGGACAGAATCCAAGTCACATACCACCTGGAGGATGACCGGATTATACCTGCTTGGAGAAACTTCATCAAGCCCAAAGATTCAGGGGATTCCCAGAAACCACCCTCATTTTCACGTCAGATGGCCTCTACTTTTCAGGTCAGACTTAATTATCTGGGGCAACAGCAAAACAACGTCTTATCCAAAGAAAGCATATTTACAACAGGCTTAGATAATTATTTAGTGCCATCAGCAGTTTGAGATAATGTAATGAGAAATGTCTTCCTGTTATGTGGATTGAGTAACTATGTTGTTTGTCAAATGGTCTTTTTGTGCTATATTTGCTTCCAGGTCGATCCGTTTGAGAAGCCCTGTAAGAATCTCTTTCTGTATGAAATGCTAGTTCGTATGATGAAGGAGGAAGAAACTGTTGCTCTAAGAGTGAAGGACTCTGAAAAAGAGGTAGTTATTTTCTGGATAAGTAATATTTTCCATTATGAGATAAGTTGACTTTTTTTTAGACTTGCTAATCAAGAGTGCTAAGATGAATTTTAATTTTTCCTCAGGTGAGGGCGATACTGGCTGTCAGGGAACAAGAAGAAAGCAGTATTGTGCTTCATATCTCTATCTACAACACAGCAAGAAATGAGAGAGCACGCTGCCACCGAGAGGCTCTGGTAAGAATTACCCTATCTTTTCTCCACAGAAGGCCAACTGTGTAACCTTAATCACACTAATTTTCCTGTGCCTCATGTCCAGGAACGGATAGCCAAGGAGGAGCGCCTTCAACAACAAGAAAGAGAACTGGACTTCTTAGCACCATTTCTGGCCCAGCTGGGTGACCCAGAGAACCTGACTAGACAGATGGCTTTAAAGCTGAGGAGCGACTGTCTGGCTGACCTGAAGCAGCGCCTAGTTGACAAAGCCAACCTGATGCAGGCTCGTTTTGAGAGGGTATACCAAAGCACTAGAGGAATTAAATGAACGTATTATTGACAAAATTATTTTATTATTTTGTTGTTAAAATAAAACCAAAAAGGTTTCAAGGTTTGGGACTAATCCTTGTATAAGATTTTTGCTCAATTCATGTATTGTAATGGATATAATGTATGTTTTCAGGAGACCCAGGAGCTTCAGCAGAAACAGCAGTGGTACCAGAAAAACCAGCTCACTATGACAAAGGAAGAGGAAGATGAATACCTTGCCTACTGCGCTGATTCCATGTTAAGGATCCACGTTCTCAAGCTTCGTCTTAGCAGGTAAGCACTAAAAACCTTGATTGATCAACATTGTAGAATAATATTGAAGACATCAAGACTATGAAATAACAAATATGGAATCCTGTAGTAACAAAAAAAAAGTGTCAAACATCAAAATACATTTTATATTTTAGATTGTTTGAAGTTCCTACCCTTTGACGCTTTGCATACTCTTCTTGACATCTCTCAACCAGCTTCATGAGATAGTCAGCCGGAATGCTTTTCTAACTCTCTTAAAGTTGTTCCCGCATATGATGAGCACTTCTTCGCTGCTTTTCATCACTCTGCAGTCAACTCATTCCAATAGATAGTCCCAGTATGCGCAAACAAGTTGGAGTAGAATATCGCTGCAGAATGCTATGGTAGCCATGCTGGTTGAGTGTGCCTTGAATTCTAAATAAATCACTGACAGTGTAACCAGCAAAGCACCCCCACACTTCCTCCTCCATGCTTCATGTGGAGACCCACGTATGCCGAGATCATCCGTTTTCCCACTTTGCTTCTCACAAAGACATGGCGATTGGAACCAAAAATCTCAAATTTGGACTGATCAGATCAAAGGACAGATCAATGTCCATCTTGTGTTTCTTGGCCCAAGCAAGTCTCATGTTTTCCTTTAGTAGTGGTTTCTTTGCAGCAATGTTTCCTTTAAAGCTTGATCCATTTCACAAACAATACCTCACAAGTGTGTGTGATAATTAGTACTCAGGTGAGGGGGATCTGCTGCGAGGGGTTTGTTCACCAGCCTGATTGGAAGGTCGAAGATGAGTGGGAGAGGCAGACCTTACACTTGGATGAGGCAACAATATATGTATTTTGATCTGTTTACTTACTTTTTTGCTTACAACATATTCCATATCTATTATTTAATAGTTTTTAATAACGTCACTATTATTCTACAATGTGGAAAATTGCTAAATAGAAATGTTTACTATTCAAGGGAAGGAATACCCTTGAATGAGTAGGTGACTTTTGACTGGTACAGCACATATTTGCATACTTAACAAGTAACAATATTTACCTTGTTTTATGATTTGCTAAGCATGAGTAATGTTGTGTTTCAGCCATAAGGACAAAGCACCCCAAAAATATCTTTCTCTGGATGAGAGACTGAGACGAGACCCCAGACTGGCCAACCACTTGCTGTAATGAATATGGATATATACAACTCCCTTAGCACCCAATGATCTGACAATTGAAAACATTTCTGACTTTCTATTAGTATATTGGTAAAGCAAAAAACTGTTTATATCTCAGTGATAATCCATTTTACAGTCATTTTCATAATGACTTGTTAATTAATCTTGACTACCTTCAGTTGTGTTGGCAGAACTGGAAGTTTCCATTCTTTTGGGTTGCATTATCTAGCATCCTATTCTCTCAAGAAATGAATGTAAGAACGGATGTAGGATTTTAATAAAAAAATTTACACCTGATACATTTTACACCTCATTTGACTGGATATTTTTGTTAAAGAATGAGTGTACCTCTGTAAAATGTCAGTGAAGCATTGAGCATAAACCAGTCTTTTTCTCTTCAAATACATTTGAGCTTGGCCTCCTTGGTAAAGATGAGCAAAATATGCTTTGAGATTTTTTGGTTGTACACTAGCATCATCCTACATTCAGAATATGAGAAATTGTACTTGAACTTAAAACATTCTTAATCAAAATATAAATATACATACATATATATACATAAGTTATGTGGCACAATATTTGGCACCTGTAAGAATTGTTATGAACCAAATCTAAAAGTAGAATCTTCCCATTGATATATTTATTTTTTCCGAGTTCATCTGTGTCATTTGGAACAGGATGTGGTCAACCATGAGTATGAATATTGAGCCAAGATTATTTTGTCTCTGTACTTATTTTGTCTCTGTACTTATTTCCATTAAGAGTTCTTATCACTGGAATTACCATCACAATATGACGTGACATAATGTATACTACAGCATGTCACATAAAAATAACACCACAATTATCAGAAATACAGTGTAGACATTGTTAATGTTGTAAATGACTATTGTAGCTGGAAACGGCAGATTTTTAATGGGTTAAAATTAAGAGACCACTGCAAATCGAATGCTTCTGTTCCTCACTCAAAACTTGTAAATTCATCTTTTTTGGAAAGGAAAGAAAAAGGTGCAGTGGTCTTATTTTTTTCCGGAGCTGTACGTTAGCATATATTGGTGATTCCAGAATGAAATTAATTTTATAAACGTATATCTCTAAATATCTAGGTGTATTTCAACACCTAAAAATAATGCCATCAATGCGTCACTACTGAAGAACATTTTGAAAGTGTTGTTTATATATTCACTGTGTGAAGACAAGTACGCTGCGTTTGTTTCGAAAATCCAGTCCTATTTTGGGCTGTAATATAATATTGATTTCAGAAAAAATCCTGGGTTACATATAAGGGACCCCACAGTTTTTGCTAGGCCCAATATCCACTAAAACCTTAGGCCTGTAAGGGCAGAACAACTGTGTTTAGCTGTAAAAGAGAACTTGGTTTCAGTTTGTGTTCCATTTTCAGGTCTGCTGTGGAGTGAAAAAATATAACAAGTCTTACTGTACATGAATGTCATTTTGGACTGTGAACATTAATTGTTTAGAAATACATTTGGACAAAATTGAAATGTACTTATACATTTTAACATAAATTTCAGAATAAAAGGTTTAATACATTTTCATACCTGAAATGTATATTGAACATATATTTCGACATATATTCATCATACATTCTACATGCATTTTGCATTGCAAAAATATATTTATTTCAGTATGGGAAAAAAAAAAAAACCCATGTCTCTGACTGACCAATAAATAGCAAAAGATAAACATGCTGTTTTATTTTTCTGGAATCTCTAGCCAGTTGGACAACCAAAGTTGATCCCAAATGTACATCTAAACACATGTTCTCTTTCTAAACGTGATTATTCTGAATCCCTTCAAAATATATTTAGTTATTATTCACCTGTGAATAAAGTCATGAAATATGATTGGATTATGCACATAATTGCAAAGAGATTTCAAATTGCAATGTGCCTAATGCTTTTTGAGAAGGTATCATTATCAGTGTGCAAGTCCACAGCTGTTTTTTTTTTGTTATTTGTTTACTGAAACTGATCTATCTAGTATTCGTATTGAAGACTATATATACTTGCAATACAAATAATTTATTGATTATACAGATTCATTATTAAGAACTAAATGCAAATACTGTTCTTCATTAAGGCATATGATTACTTGAGATAATTGGATTCGTCAAACTTGCTGTATAATGAATAATGATTGATAGTGCTGGTGAGTGACACTGACTATGCAATACCTGACGATGTAATTGTGTGATGTCCCAGGACATGTGTGCCTTCTGGGAATAAATGGCCAATACATGAATATAGAATGAAATGGCTTATCACAAAGTAACAAAACGCTTACTTTTTACATTAAGTAACGTAACTAGTTGCTGTACCAACTAACTTACTTTTAACGGTCCCCAATACAGAATGTACTGAATCTTTTCGTTGATTCTCAGTTGACTTCACTAGTTCTGACATAGAAGATAAGATTAACTCGCCTCTCCAACAGAGGGCACTGCACAGGCATATGGTTCCTCTTTTAGTGCTCTTTTGGTCAGAGCGCCCCCTATTACTTGGAGGAGGTGCTTTCTGCTACCTAGCCACTAGCCCATAAGCTACTTCTTTTTCTTGGTTTCTGTCCTGAGTTCATTAACAATGGTACAATTAGTGGGGTCTCTCCGAAAAGAGCTCGCTGACTCTGTATCCGCTTGCCGTGTGCTGGTGGTCGGAGCTGGAGGGATTGGCTGTGAGCTCTTGAAAAATCTTGTTCTCACCGGTTTCAAAAATATAGAAGTGGTAAGTCGTGCAGGAGGCAGACAGTCTTGTTGGGTCTTTGTGCCGCTATAGGCTAATGTGGAGGGGCCTACAGCTTGAAAACACTGAGTCTGACTAGCTAGCATGCTAATTGTGGTTAGCTTGTCAGAAAATAATATTCTATTAAATCATTTTCACATAGACCATAGCATATGTAATTGGTGGGGTCAGCATTTCTCGACGCGAAAGAAGAGAAACCCAATAGACTAACTAGCAAAATCACTTCATCCAGATTTTCAATTGCGCGCCATGTTCTGTTCTCACTTCTTTGTGGTCGGCTAACGTTAGCACGCTACAATTTTAACAGTCTATGGCAAACGTTGCTTCCCTGTGCTAACAATGCAGGCGAAGTTTGGGGAGAGATACACTGTTACCAGGGAACTGTACAGTATACGTGGATAGCTACAGTAATCTAAGAACTTGTCTTGTAGTTGGCAAAATATTTGACCAATCTCTAGGCCGACTATTGTGGCTAATGTTTAATAAGTTCCTAAGTATCGAAGTCTCCCTTTTAGTGAACGTGTGATGTTAGAATAATATTTAGTACCAATCTAACAGATTTTTTTATTGGGTTTAGAATTTGATTAACGGTATCCGCTATCTTTCAGGTTGATCTGGACACTATTGATGTGAGCAATCTGAACAGACAGTTCCTGTTCCAAAAGAAACATGTGGGAAAGTCCAAGGCACAGGTACGGGACAGGTCGTATTTTACAAAAATGTCACTACTCGATCCTTGCATTCACACTTTGTAGGCTATGTATACAACCAGAATACTTTTTGTAAAGTTACGACTTTCTTTTAGGTGGCCAAAGAGAGTGTGCTGCAATTCTGTCCCACTGCCAATATCAAAGCCTACCATGACAGCATCATGAAGTAAGTCTGCTATCTTAAACTTTATTTTTAGTTATACAAATAAACCTAAAACAACAAACCACTTACCTCAGTTTACCTCTTAGGCACACAAACTTAAAAAATAAAATGCCATGTTCTATTGGGGTTTGCCACCAATAAACTTTAAAGTACAGGCCCTATTCTGACCATAAGGCTGTCTGTTGCTACTGTTATACAGGTCATTGCTTGTGTATATGGTTTGTGATTTGACACCATAAGTTGCTGATGATGAGAATGAAGAATTCCTTGATCATGTTTACTGATTAGTTTTGTTTGTCCCCATAGCCCAGATTACAACGTGGAATTCTTCAGGAACTTTATGCTTGTCATGAATGCCTTGGACAATCGAGGTATAGTTTTTCTTTAGAGTTCAGTGTGTCTGATTTCCCTGTTGTAGTCCTTGTCTTGACGCATGCTCTTTTCCCCCTCAACAGCGGCTCGTAACCATGTCAACAGAATGTGTCTTGCAGCAGACATTCCGCTTATTGAAAGTGGCACAGCTGGCTACCTTGGGCAGGTGACTGTTATTAAGAAGGTAAGACTCATGTAAAAGCATCCATAATGAGTATTATCTGATGATATTTGAACCACTTTAATGCCTGGACGTTTCAGTTACATTTATGAAAACGACTTCTCACTTACTGCCTTAATTCACTGCAGGGTCTCACAGAGTGCTATGAGTGCCAGCCCAAACCAACACAGAAAACCTTTCCTGGCTGCACGATTCGCAACACCCCATCGGAGCCCATACATTGCATTGTGTGGGCCAAGTACCTATTTAAGTGAGTCTAGTTAAATGGCTTGTTTTTCTAGCAGTAGAAATTAACCGTTGAGAAAAATGATAGATTACATTATTACAGATCATACCTTTACAGATATCTGGCAGAGATCTGTTATTGGTATTATTTTTTTGCGATAATTCTTGTGGTATTGACAAGCAGTTCTTCACCTCAGTCAGCTGTTTGGAGAGGAGGATGCAGATCAGGAGGTGTCCCCTGATACAGCTGACCCAGAGCTTGCATGTGAGTAGAAAGTAACACAATTCTTAATGGTGTCTAGCCACTGGCAAAAACGTGCAGCGCCGTCACATAGTGATTAAAGACAGTGTCTCTAACGTAGGAGACCCGAGTTCGAATCCAGCGAGGGCAACAATATTTATTTATTTTTATTGCAGGCCGGCTGAACTCGACTTGCCTGATCCCTATTCTGGTTCTTGTACAATTCCTTTATTATTACAGGAGGCAGTAGTTAAATAACAAATAAAAACATGTAAAAGCTAAAGGTTTATCATAAAGTAATTTTCCATACTGTTGGAAAAGCATTCCAGGGTATCATGATGCTGGTTTAGAAACTTTTGTCTGATACTGGAAATGTTAATGGAAATGGACGTTCTCAAGTAGATCAGCGGTTTGTTGGTGAAATGCTTGACATAAACTCGGCAATACATTCAACATTAACCATTTCTCAATTAAAAACAACTCCGTGAACATTATACAAATTATAATGAATGATGAAATTGTATTATATCACCTGCTGTGCTGTGCACAATTCATCTTTTGTTAACACTGCTACAATGTGTCTTCTCTTTAAATGTTCATGCATTACAGTTGTGCTCCTGTGCAGTGGGAGTTCTGCTTTGCAAATTTAGCAACAAACTGTTTTCGATGAATTCTTAAACGTAAAGTGATCCCATACTTTTGGAGTTTTTGGTCTTACACGACTTCCCTTCAGTGTAGCCTCCGCCATCTTTCACGTATTTCATGTATTTTCTTTGCTGCATCTCATGTAGACCCAACAAATTGATAATGACATTCATTGGCAACAGTTTTATTATTGATGTCATCGATTTTTATCAAATAGTTTTTGCAGCCCTAGTTCCAATTCTCTTTAATTGATCCTGTCTTTTATTATTTAATTATTAGAGAAGGGAAAAGCTTTTGTTACCACTGAGGCATATTTGACTGCTGTTACAGGTTGTCGTGAGGGTTTTGGGAGGGCATCCTTAGTGCTACACCCCCACATTCTTTTATGATGAGCGCACGTTGGTCCAGTGTCAACCGTTTGCCCCATCATGGGATTTGTTCTGGGGACTTTGTCTCAACAGGTTTTTGGGGCAGTATATGAGGTGGACCTCAAAATGCTTCCATTTAAGAGAGCACTTCTTATCCGTAGCCTCTGCCAAGTGACAGGGTTGTTTGCAAGAGCCTTTGACCTCCTGGTATAAGTGCTCATTAGAAGAATGGCCTCTTCCTGGGTTCTGTTCAAGGGCGTGTCTATAACAGATATTTTCTCAGCAGCATCAAGTTTTGTTTTACCTCATACATTTGAGTAAAAAAAGAAAAAGATGCGCATCTACAAGCAACATATTCTTTTTGCTGATAAGTTCACAAAGATATGATTGTGTCAAACCAAGAATAGCTTTGTGAATTAAAAAGTATGAACAATGATGGCCAGCCCACTCTATTGTGCATAACAGTGAGGAGTCAGCGCACTATAATTAGTAATGAACCTTAATGGTAAACGGTGTCTAGAAAATGTAAGGACTGACAAGAAGTATGCATGTAGATGACAAGCCCTGAATCTGAAATGAGCCTAAAAGTTTTTTAATCAAAAGTAAAATATGTATTAAAGGAGAGAATGTCATCAATTAAAATCCCCAGATATTTCTATACAGATACAGACTCAATTACATTACCATGCAGTGTCGTAAGTAATGGAAGATTTATAGTTTTTTTTAACAGCATTTAGGACAAGTTTCAGCTGATAATCTTTGGTTGAACAATATTGAAATCAAGCTGTAACTGAGAAAGGGCCTGAATTTGAAAGGGTGCCAAACAATGAATCACAGTATCGTCTGAATAGAAATGAAAGTTAGCTTTGGGTACATTTATGCCAGTGTTATTTATGTAAATTTTATAGAGGAGTGGTCCCGAACCGATCCCTGACACAAAGCCTTTGATAGGTCAGTGAAAAGGGCTGCACAGTGCTGCCCCTTGTCAAGAGACAATAACATCATTTATTACTTTAAGACCTATAATTATGCTGTGTTTTTCAATTTTCTTGCATGTAAACAAATCTGTTGCTTAATCAAGTGATTTGAAGAGTTTCCCTTAGTGTTTGGAAGTAGGTCTACAGTATGATAATTTAACAATGTGGGATCGCCTCCTTTTAACATGGGAAGCACAAAGGTAGATTTCCAAATGAAAGAAATTTTGTCTGATCTTAACGATTGAATAAAAAGTTCAGATAATGTTGATGAAGGAAAATCGGCAGCTAGCTTTAAAAAGTTATCAGGAGCAGCTGATTCATTTGTTCATTGATTAGAGGGCTTTGTGTACCTCTGTGTTAGTAATCTGTTTAATACCAAACAACTGATGGTTATCAAACAATCACTAACGGTATTTTCAAGTACTGGGCAGGTATGGTTTGGAGATTAATATAGACAACCAGAAGTAACAAAATGCTCATTCGAAGTAATTAAAGCAATATGAACTTTGTCAGAGATGTTGAGTCAATTTAATAGGTTTCATAGGCTTAATGTCATGGCCCATACCTTAGCACGTACTAACTTAGGTTTTAGGTCCAGACAGGCACGACTAGAAAGTTGGATTTGGTATAGTGCATTCAGTGGTCAAGATAATCTTTTCTGGCACTATGTGAGTCAGTATATCCATAGTGAAATTCCCAAACTAATACTTGAGAACTATAGGTTACACCTGTAATCCTGGTTCTCAGGTAGTATGAAATACCCCATTATTGCCTCACTGTTGCCATCAGACAACCAGGTTTTTGGTCAAAATCTAAAGATTCACTGAGTTGTATGCACTAAAGAGCTGCTGTGTTTCCTGGGATTATGTGGGAATTTCTTTCCCTCAGGGAATCCGGCAGACACTGAAGCCCGAGCCACGGCATCTGATCAGGATGGAGACATCAAGCGGGTGTCTACCAAAGACTGGGCACGCTCCACAGGCTACGATTCTGTGAAACTCTTCAACAAGGTAGCCAGGCTTCAGGGTGGCAAACCATTTAGTAGAACATTGCTTGTTGTTAGTTAGCTTGTTAACCTCAACTGTGGTTATTAAAATGTGTTAAAATCTTTCATTTTCCACCGCATGTATGGTCCTCTAGCTTTTCAAGGATGACATTCAGTACCTCCTGACTATGGACAAACTGTGGAAAAAAAGGAAAGCCCCACTGCCTTTGGATTGGCTTGAGCTTCAAAAACTTGGTACGGTATTAGCATTGTATATTATGTTGTGCATCACTCTTGAGTCTTGAGTCCAGTGGATTTCCCCTTTCGATAAGGGACACGTTTGAATTGTACATCCCTCTCTGTGTTCTCTCTCCATTTGTCTATAACAGCATGTCCCCAGGAGATGACTGGGACGTGTCTGAAGGACCAGCAGGTCTTGGGTGTTGCAGGCTACTCGCAGCTTTTTTCTCGCAGCGTGGAAACCCTGCGCTCCATGCTGGCTGACAAAGGAGATGGAGCAGAGCTTGTGTGGGACAAGGTGAGAACACACAGGTGAATGGGTATGGATGTGAAACTGAAGGGGCTTTACTGGAATGCAATACATGTTGAAGACAAAACAGACTAGACAAGATGCTGCTTTCATAATTTTTGCTGAAGCCTGCATTGATAGTTCTTTGGCATTTGTCTTTTTCTGTTGTTGCTAGGACGACCCTGCAGCGATGGACTTTGTGACAGCAGCCGCAAACCTTCGCATGCATATTTTCAGCATGAACATGAAGAGTCGTTTTGACATCAAGTGTGGGTATTTTGCGTGAACGTCTAGCTGTTGTCAAGTTACAAGTGTATGAGGAGCTATTGCAACGGTTATTTTCGCAGATAATCCGATTGTATATTTTGGTTAGTGTTGTTCGGTCTCTTGCTTATGAAGCTGGTTTGATGTGCTGTAAATTGTTTTTATATTGAAGCAATGGCAGGAAACATCATCCCGGCGATTGCCACAACCAATGCAGTCATTGCTGGCCTGATAGTGTTGGAGGCACTAAAGATTCTGTCTGGAGATGTGGAGCAGTGTCGCACGGTGAGACCAAGTTTCTGCAACACATTGTAACCAAACCTGCCACACGTGTCTCAATACGCATGGATGTTTGTCAGTTCCCACCAAGTACAAATTGGAACAGGTGTCCCTTAATGGGAGATCATGCTTTTGTATGATGATCGCTAAGCAATGCACATTAACATGTTTAGCATTATTGCACACATATAAGAATGAAGTAGGCTAATACAGTTAGTGTAGCTCTTTTGGTAGATGCATAGTACTTCTGCAGTAATTACAGCATTGTTGCTCTGTATAAGTGTACATGCTATCTGAATTACTGAAGTAAATTTTTTATTTTCAATCCCAAATTGTTATGTATGCTTTCTAATTTTAGAACTGTTTTGGTGGGAAGATTACCTTATTCTGTTTTGTGATGAGTGGGACCTTTTCTTGATATAAAATGTTTACTACCACGCGATCTGCTACTTGTGTAGGAACCTTTGCGGTAACCTACGATTGACCTTTGTCAGTTTGTGTAATGACTCATTTGAGCATTTAGGGTTGAGCTCCTCAAAGACACAACAACAGATTTAAACCTTAGTCTTTACAACCTTTCGGTTCCAGCAACCAGTAAACTTTTCAACTCTTGAACCCCTGAATAACCAGCCGCAACACATTCCCTGTACCCTAATAGTAGCCATAATGTGATTCTAGCATACAGCTGTTAAATGCAATTCACATGGCTTTTGAAACTTACTCAAGTCAAAATACTTTTGTATGTCTTTCTAGATCTTCTTGAACAAACAGCCCAACCCCAGAAAAAAGCTGCTAGTTCCATGTGCTCTGGACCCACCGAGTGCCAACTGTTATGTTTGTGCCAGCAAGCCAGAAGTCACAGTCAAACTGAATGTGAACAAAACTCTGGTGCTGGCTCTTCAAGACAAGGTAATGCATGCCGCTGGCTCATGACCATGCTTACTGACTGATAGTGGACTGATAAAGAAACAAACACACAGATAAAGACATTGTTGGTTAGCGAGGTCGTACATTGCTTGCTAAACTAATCACACACATGATTGACAGATCCCTGGACAGGAGCGCCACATTGGAAAGTGCTTGCTATTGTTAGATGTGGTATTTGAGAGCTACTAGAAACCTTACCTCCCTTCTCTTTCGGGAGACCCCAATGATAAATCTTACCTGTTAAGCTTTTTGCTCTTTTGTTGTGCGTGTGAGATTGAAAATCAATATTTAAAAAAAACTTGACACCTCCAAATGTGGAAATTGTTTCAGATATTAAAGGAGAAGTTTGGGATGGTGGCGCCAGATGTGCAGATCGAGGATGGGAAGGGGACAATCCTCATCTCCTCAGAGGAGGGTGAAACTGAAGGTATGAGGCCTTGCAGAGTACAATGGAGACCAGTAGGGGATGCCAACCTGTTGTCTTTGTGACGGGTTTGTCCAATTTCACCTCAGTCACTTTATTAGCA
The DNA here is from genome assembly GCA_016801105.1 of Esox niger. NCBI lineage: Eukaryota > Metazoa > Chordata > Actinopteri > Esociformes > Esocidae > Esox > Esox niger. The sequence goes on from JACXGJ010006156.1 coordinate 20,060, forward strand.
CACCGCTTTTATTTTCAACATAATGTTCTCTACATATGCCGGATGTGACATTTTGGACCTGAATTGGAAAACATTTAAACATTCTTAGTGCTCAAAGTTGTCCCATAGTTCATAAAACCAAATGGGCACAAGCGGTCATTTCGATATGTATGTGAAGGGAATACTTAGTTATGAGATTATTTTTCAATGCGATGAACTTTAATTCACGAACTAAAAAATACAGCAAGTTGTTTGAATTCCCAATGTGTTATCACACTCAACCAAGTAAAACAAATAGGGGATTATAACATCAGTTATCTAGTATTTACACAACTTCACATGATCTGGATTGCAGTTGATATTACATGAAGTGTACATAGTGCAAGTGATCAATGGTGTTTGAGATTTGGAAGTGATTTTATATTAAACAATGTGCAAATATGTGGATTTCTTCTCCCAAACCAAAAGGGATTGTTAAAGTGATTTGAAATCAACCCAACTGCATAATGTTCTTTACAGTATAGAAACATCATTATACCTATCTTACAGCAAACAACAGCAAGTTCCTGTCTGATTTTGGGATTCGAAATGGCAGCCGCCTGCAAGTGGATGACTTTCTGCAGGACTACACACTTCTAGTTAATGTGATTCACAGGTAAGAGAGAATATATCCAGTATAGGCCTTTGTATTTTCATTAGAATAACTAATGCATGCTTGTTCTTGTATTTAAATGTATTTTCATCTGTGCTTTTCAAAAAAGTGAGGAATTGGAGAAGGATGTGGAGTTTGAGGTGGTAGGTGATGCCCCCGACAAAGCCCCAACCCCACCCAGCTCACAGGAGCAAAACAACTTTGCCAATGGCAACAAAGACTCTGCAGAACCGTCCACCTCATCCAAAGGTAATACAAATCTTGAAGTGTTTTAGGCCTTCCTCTGTACTGTACTTGTTTGATGACAGTTGAATAAAACAATCTAATTTAATAGTTACAAGTAGAGTGCCCTTTTAAAATGTTTTCTAATACTGATTCATGTAAAGCTGTGTATTCAGACTGAGGGTACTGATGCATCATGTTTGGTCTTGGTCTTTCTGGTGCGGTCCTTTTCTCTGTTAGCCCCTGCTGAGCAGGATGATGTTCTGATAGTGGATTCTGATGAGGAGCCCTCCTCCAGCACGATGGATGTTAGTACTGAATCAGGGGGCCTCAAGAGAAAGCTTCATGACGCTGAGACTGGCGAGGCCTCAGCCAAGCGCCAACGCCTGGACCAAGCTACGGCCGATGACGATGATGATATAATTGCGCTAGATTAGTATGTCTCCTGACCAATCACCTCTGTGTTTTCATACGCTGTTTCTCTTACCAAACATCTGTAAATATAAATGTACAAAAACTGTTAAGTTTGGCTGTTTTTGTTGTTGTTTTTTTTGGTCAACAGAATACTGTTTTTCAGTGGGAAGTCTGCAAAGACTATATCACTGATGGAAAGAAATGCTTTTGATTTTTGTATTTTTTATAATGTATTTGTCAGGATGTAGTTTTTAGGGAGACTTTAAAAGCAGTGCATTGAATATCAAATGTTTTTTTCAGTGTATTTCATCCAGATGAATGCAAAGTAAACTTATACATTGAAGGAATGTTAAACCAAATCACACCCAATAATTTCTTTGGGTCTAGTTTTGACTACATTATTTTGCTGTATTTGTAAACTATTAACCACTTGCAGGGTAATTTGCTTTGTCAGAGCTGGTTAAGAGGAGTTGTACTGGAATTTGTTACTTTATTTATACATTTGTCTTACATGTGGTTTATAGTTTGATCCGTCATAGCCAGAACCTAGAGTTCCCTTAGGGCCATATAGATAATGATAATAAACACACTAGTACTACTATATCTATTTGGAACATCAGTAATTTGGTTGTTTTTTACAGAACACAATTATTTTAGACTGAAGCCCTTTCTGTGCTTGGTTTAGATTTGATAAGGACTTATGCCTTGTATTTGCCTCAGTTTTCAAACAGCAGGCTCAGTCTAAAATACATCTACATGTTAGCCAGAAGAGCTAAGGAATCTTAATGTCCTTTTCAGCCTGAAAAGGATGTTGGAAGTGTGTTACAGGAAAACATTTTGTAATTCAAGGTGTGTTATTGGGCACGTGCAGGGATTTAAGTCCAACTTGTATTTCACTACACAATGGGACATGAACAAGCTGATAATAAATGACATTACATTTTTAAGGAGCTGTAGCTGATCGTATTCTCAACTGCGGTGAAGTTAGTTTTAGGTTGGACATTCGACAGACATTCGGCTTTTCAAATCTTAATAGCTTGATCAGGGGAGGGCAAGGAAAAATGCACACCCTTTACTTTTCAAAATCTGAAGTTTCAAAATTTGACGGAACTTCATTTCAAAAGCTCTAATAGTAGGTATGCCATGATTATAAAAACTATAAATTCTGATATATCCTGATCAAGAATATTTACTTTTTATAGTCATGGCGTATCTACTCTTGGAGCTATTGAAATGAAGAAGTTCCGTCATATTTGGAAACTTACAATTTTGAAAAAATAAAAGGTGTTTATTGTTCCTTCCCTGATCAAGAATATTAACTTTTTATAATCATGGCATGTCTATTGTAGGAGATATTGAAATAAGGTCTGTCAAATTTAGAAAATTCTGATTTTGAAAAACTTTTAAAGGTGTGCATTTTTCCGCACCCTCCCCTGATCAAGAATAAACACCTTTTATAAACATGGCATATCTACTGTTGGAGCAGTTGAAATTAACACGGTCCATAAACCTTTGAAACTTTAGATTTTGAAAAAGTAAAGGGTGTGCATTGTTCCTTGCCCTCCCCTGATCAAGCATATAGTGCCTTGCAAAAGTATTCACCACCCTTGGCTTTTTGCCTTTTGTTGCATTACAGCCTTTAGTTCAGTGTTTTTTTTAAAATCTGAATTGTATGTGATGGATCAGAACACAATAGTCTGGAGAAGTGAAATGAGAAAACTATACATAACTATTTTTTAGAAATAAAAATGGAAAATTGGCATGTGCATATGTATTCACCCCCTTTGTTATGAAGCCCATAAAAAGCTCTGGTGCAACCAATTACCTTCAGAAGTCACAAAATTTGTGAAATGAATTCCACCTGTGTGCAATCTAAGTGTCACTTGATCTGTCAGTACATATACACACCTTTTTTGAAAGGCCACTGAGGCTGCAGCACATAAGCAAGAGGCACCACTATCCAAACACTGCCATGAAGACCAAGGAACTCTCCAAACAAATATGGGGCAATGTTGAGAAGTACAAGTCAGGGTTAGGTTATAAAAAATATCCAAATCAATCATAACCAAATAGAAAGAACATGGCACAACAACAAACCTCCCAAGTGACGGCAGCCCACCAAAATTAATGTACCGGGCAAGGAGGGCATTAATCAGAGAGGCAGCATAAAGACTGAAGGTAACCCTGGAGGAGCTGCTGAGTTCCACAGCAGAGACTGGAGTATCTGTACATAGTACGACAATAAGCCGTATGTTCCAAAGAGTTGGTGCTTTATGGCAGAGTGGCCAGAAGAAAGCCATTGCTTTCAGCAAAAAAACTAAATGGCACATTTTGAGTTTGCGAAAAGGCATGTGGGACACTCCCAAAATGTTTGGAGGAAGGTGCTCTGGTCTGATTAGACTAAAATTGAACTTTTCGCCCATCAAAGAAAATGTCTGGCGCAAGCCTGACACATCACATCACCCAAAGAACACCATCCCCACAGTGAAACATGGTGGTGGCAGCATCATGGTGTGGGGATGTTTTTCAGAAGCCGGGACTGGGAAACTGGTCAGAGTTGAGGGAAAGATGGATGGTGCTAAATACAGGGATATTCTTGAGCAAGACCTGTACCACTCTGTGCTTGATTTGAGGCTAGGGCGGAGGTTCGCCTTCCAGCAGGACAATGACCCCAAACACACTGCTAAAGCAACACTTGAGTGGTTTAAATGAGTTGGAATGGCCTAGTCAAAGCCCAGACCTCAATCTAATAGAAAATCTGTGGTCAGAATTAAAGATTGCTGTTCACAAGCGCAAACCATCCAACTTGAAGGAGCTGGAACAGTTTTGCAAGGAGAAATGGGTAAAGGTCCCAGTGGTAAGATGTGGCTAGCTCATAGAGACTTATCCAAAGCGCCTTGGCGCTGCGATTGCTGCAAAAGGTGGCTCTACAAAGTATTGACTTCAGGCGGATGAATAGTTATGCACATTGATGTTTTCTGTTATTTTGTCCTATTTGTTGTTTGCTTCACAATAAAAAAACATCTTCAAAGTTGTGGTCATGTTCTGTAAATCAAATGATGCAAATCCTCAAACACTCCCATGTTAATTCCAGGTTGTGAAGCAACAAAACACAAAAAAAGCCAAGGGGGTGAATACTTTTACAAGGCGCTGTAGGTACTTTTTATAGGCATGGCATATCTACTGTTGAACTATTGAAATTAAGAAGTTCCGTCATATTTTGAAACTTCAGATTTTGAAAAAGTAAAGGGTGTGCATTGTTCCTCACTCTCCCCTGATCAAGAATGTACAATTTGTACAGTCATGGCATATCTATTGTTGGAGCTATTGAAATGAAGAAGTTCCTTCAAAATGAGAAACGTTAGATATTGAAAATATAAAGGGTGCGCAATGGTCCCCATCCTCCCCTGATCAAGAATATATACTTTTCATAATTATTGTATACATTTTGTAAGAGCTATTTAAACTTGAAGTTTAAAGAATAAGGATGCATTTGTATACAATTTGAACGCTCCCACAACCAGCAGCCGCCCTGAGAATGAAGCTTTTCGGTTTCAGCTCCGATACACAACGGTTAGTTCTCCGTAAAATTCTTGCGCATTTAAAATATAGGTAAATAAGGCCTGTGCAACATCGTATACACTTTTATCATCACAATGAGATCAATATCGGATTACATGAATACGTTGTTAAAGAACTATTGAGATTTGAAGAGCCGAATGTCTGTCCAATGTCCAGTCTAAAACTAACTTCACAGTAGTGTATTCTCAGTCAGATACTGGTAATCATTTTGCGTGACATTTGTAGGATATCACTTATGGTAAACCACCTCGTCATCCAATAATTTCCAGCAGCTAATCATTAACATTAGCATGTATTGAATGTTGACCTGATGATGCTCATGTGCTGTGCTACTATGTGTGACATTTCTCTTTAGTACTGCAAGAAATAGCGCAAGGATATAGTAGAGGGTTGTGCTCAGAAGGCACGCAATAGTGAAGCGCTGACGTACCACTCCACTCTGCTCTACCTTTATCGCCTCGGTATTGAAACGCCTCCCGGAGGTTAACGCTGATTGGTTGATCTGTATTGTCACCGATAGTAACAACATGACCGAAAAAACATTTGCAATTTCATGTTAGTTCGTTACTGCGATGGTGGAAAAACTGGCTAAAATCGATGGGCGTGGTGTTCAAGTACGAGCATGCATCAACAAAACAAGTAAAAAGCTGTAAAACGGTTAGAATGTACTGTTCGTGCATGTTACAATCGTGGGACTAAGCTATCAAGCCGTAGAGGAAGACAAGCGAGGACGGAGGGACGTTAAAACAGTTTTTGGTCATAATCCAGAAAAACACCAACGCTTAATGCCTTTAGAGACAAAAGGAACATTTTTCATTGCCGGCTGAACTACATAAAAGGACAAACAGCAGTCGCAACCTTCCAACACTGTTTTCGAAAAACCGGTGAACATGGTGGCTCTTTCGATGGTAACGCCACTTGCTCGGCATCTGCATAGACATTTAATCAAACAAACTAGAGGTCAACGGATGGTACCTGTAAGAAGATGCAATCTAACTGCATGTTCAAGCAAATATGTTCTTTCAGCGTGTAAGTGTCGACACTAAGTATCATATAACTGTTAGTATGCAGTAGTTTGACTTACCTTCACAGACTGGCTAGTACTAAACCATATTTGTTATTACTTTATTAGACTAGAAAACAGTCGTGTTGAATATTTTAGTTCAATCCCTCAAGCAGCAGTGACAGTCATGGTTACGTTTGTAATTCATATCAATAACTACGTTACTAGAGCAAGGGTTAATGCATTGTTTTCATGGCTAATCGTGCTTTAAAATGTCATGGAAACCATGGACTGGATTTCTGCATGAGGGAGTAGTGGTCACGCGGTCATTTTGATCAGTGCCATCTGTAGCTTTTTTGTGTCAATATTTGGTCCATTCCCTGCATGCAATCTGGCAATTTGGGATTACCAGCATTAATATACAATGTCTGTTAGTCAAGGCAATTCGTTTTATTAATCAATTTTTTTGAATGCATACCGGATGTATGCATCTAAACTATCAGATTGTGCGTTCCACACAATTTGAATTTTAAGGGCATCATGTAAGATTTTTGCTGTACTACTAGCATAAAAACTATCAAAAATGACCACTAGGCGTTTGTTTTATGCTAATATAATATATCTACTTAATTAATCCGAGTGCCTGACATTCCCCAGTTAAACTTTCTTGCCTGTCTATCTGTTTGTATTTCTTGTAGTCTCCTTATACTCACTTTAGACACACACACTACTATCCTTCCAGCCCTAAACCACCCTGGACTAGCTGGTACTATACTGGTCTCGTTTGGTAAAGGAAGACAAGTCAAGTTATTGTTTAGAGGCAGGATTATACACAGTGCCCCTTTGAAGGACTACATTGGGATGGGAACCATTTGTTCACATTGCTAAAACAAGTGGAAAAAAGTATTAAATACTAAGTTAATGTTTCAAGGCAGTTTGAGTATATTATAATCTATATGGTATAGTAAAATGTGCATATAGTTATGAGTGAGAATGACAAGGATCAACAAAAGCTGAATAATGGTGAACCTTACAATGCTTATGTTCCGCTGGTTGTCCCTTTTTTGTGGCAATGGGTCACACTCACACATTTATCAAATTTGTATTTACAATATTTGATAGTGTTTTAAATGAGTTGCTAATTGTCGCAATGTGTTCCCAATCCTGTATGTATCCTCTATCTGCCAGGGTAGGTTGTGCCAGCATAGGTTATGGTAGGCGGATCATTATAAACTGGTTCCTTTGAATCATTGATGCTGATTGTCTCTCTGCATGTGTCATGCCATAATAATAACCTTGTGCCTTATTGCGTAATAGATTTGGAGAGTAATATAACGTATGAGCTTGTTTTTATACTGACAAGGCTTGTCTGGCCGCCGTGCCCAAATATTTTTTGTTTTAGATAGGCTTAGTTATAAGAGTTTTGGGGACCCAGACATACCTATATGTAGATACTGGTACAGAAAATTACTGAAAATAATCATTGTTTTTTGTAAATATGAAGGACAGCACCAAATAGTCTTTAACTGGCAAAAGGTTTTGCTTCAGTTTGATTTAGGTCATCTATGCCCACCCAGAAATTCAATGCGTTATTGTAAAAAAAAACTATTGTCATTTATTCCAGTGCTCAGCCCCAATTCTGGATATAGCAGAGGGACACTTATTTGTTTTTCAAGTGGACAGGGTAGGTCACGTGAAACTATTCAGCTGAATGGAGAGCAATCCATTTTCTTTTCAGAGACATGCAACCTCCTCCAGGTATCCCTGATTATCAATAACTGCACTCCCTTGTGCCAACTTTCAGTAGTATCAATTGTACCGAAGAATAGTTGTATATGTCACATAGGACAGAAGCACAGTTGCACAGGACAGAAAAAGTCATCATCATTGCAAGTGCATCTACACCAATCCGCGCTAGTTGACAAAGAGAATGTGTGCGGTTTGGAGATATTTTGACCAAGGAAAACCAGTAGACACCCAGAAGGCCCTTAGGGAAAAGAAAGCTTACAGTTATGATTTTTACATTCAGCCCATTGGCACAACATTATACTGCAGGGGGACTAACCCCAAAATGTGTTATACACCGCCTCCACAGAAAATAATGAACATTCAAATTATTATGGGGTCCTTTCTGCAAACGTCACTAGTTGTCCGCAGAACTGGCTTCTTACGTTATTGGTATGTACAGTGTTGTTCTAATCACAGATGAAATTCTGCACAGTTCACTGAATTTCTGTTCAAGTAAGAAAATGTACTCCAGAAATTGATAAAAGGCCCTCCCTAGCCTTTTCTTTAGGAAATCTGACAATAAAGATTTTACTACTTTGCAACTATATTAAAAAACTCAAAGTACAGAAAATTTAAGTGGTCAGATCAAGAGGATGCTGAAATGCATTAATTAATAGATTAATTCAATAACATTGATGTGTTTCATTAAACAATACCTTAGTAAATGGATGGATGACAGTCTCCAGTGACCATTTCTGTAAAACCAGAACCAGAAGCCATATATAGTGTTAAAACTAAGTGGTAGTCGCTTATAATTATCCCTGCTGCATATGCAACTAGCCATTAAAATAGGCAAAGTTCTTACTAAATTAAACTGGTGTACAAACTATTACAAAGTGTCACTCCTCTGCAAGGCCATAGGGTCAACAGGCAAGCTGCTTACCTGAGAAGTTCAATCTCACCCAGATACAGTCCATGATAGGCAGGTCACGGCTCACATCAACAGCCTCATTTCAGAAACTCTGGACCACTTCAATTTACATAGCAACATGAGATCCACAGAAGGCCACTTTTCATTGGATAAGGGGAATACCTATGTGATAATGCTGTTTAGTAACTACACCCCGTTCAACATCGTAGTCCTTTCCTGTACTGCTTGTTCACTCACGACTGGATATTGTGGTGGTATGCATACTGTCCTCATGTTTGATGACACAACAGAGGTATGCCTGATACAGTGCGGAGAACAAGTATATGATACACTGCTGATTTTGCAGGTTTTCCTACTTACAAAGCATGTAGAGGTCTGTTATTTTTACCATAGGCACACCTCAACTGTGAGAGATGGAATCTAAAACAAAAAAAATCCAGAAAATCACATTGTATTTTTTTTAAAATAATTAATTTGCATTTTATTGCATAACATAAGTATTTGATCACCTACCAACCAGTAAGAATTCCGGGTCTCACTGACCTGTTCCAGCTCCATGCAAGATCTCACCTCATGGGGCATCAAAGAGAGGAAGGTGAGGTATCAGCCCAGAACTACATGGCAGGACCTGGTCAATGACCTGAAGAGAGCTGGGACCACAGTCTCAAAGAAAACCATTAGTAACACACTACACCGTCATGGATTAAAATCCTGCAGCGCATGCATGGTCCCCCTGCTCAAGCCAGCGCATGTTCGGCCCCGTCTGAAGTTTGCCAATGACCATCTGGATGAGCCAGAGGAGGAATGGGAGAAGGTCATTTAGTCTGATGAGACAAAAATAGAGCTTTTTGGTCTAAACTCCACTCACCGTGTTTGGAGGAAGAAGGATGAGTACAACCCCAAGAACACCATCCCAATCGTGAAGCATGGAGGTGGAAACATCATTCTTTGGGGATGCTTTACTGCAAAGGGGACAGGACGACTGCATCGTATTGAGGGGGGGGATGGATGAGGCCATGTATCGCGAGATCTTGGCCAACAACCTCCTTCCCTCAGTAAGAGCATTGAAGATGGGTCGTGGCTGGGTTTTCCAGCATGACAACGACCCGAAACACACAGCCAGGGCAACTAAGGAGTGGCTCTGAAAGAAGCATCTCAAGCTCCTGGAGTGGCCTAGCCAGTCTCCAGACCTGAACCCAATAGAAAATCTTTGGAGCGAGCTGAAAATCAGTTTTGCCTTGTGACTGTCCCGAAACCTGAAGGATCTGGAGAAGGACTTTGTGGAAGTGTGGGCCAAAACCTGTGTGCAAACCTGGTCAAGAACTACAGGAAACATATGATCTCTAATTGCAAACAAAGGCTTCTGTACCAAATATTAAGTTCTGATTTTCTGATGTATCAAATACTTGTCATTCAATAAAATGCTTATTTATTATTTTAAAATCATACAATGTGATTTTCTGGATTTCTGTTTTAGATTCCGTCCCTCACAGTTGAAGTGTGCCCATGATAAAAATTACAGACTTGCTTTGTAAGTAGGAAAACCACTGATCCTGAGTGTGCAAAGATCCTTCTCTCATAAAAGTAGACACAAAAAAGTTTGCAGTGCCATTGTTCTGAACTCCATGGGAAAATGTTTAGAAGAGCAGGAAATTCATTTTAAAATGTGAACATTTGTATCAGCTTCTTGGAGAGATTGGAGAGAATCCATAAATTCTCTGGCTGGATGGGCCATCATCGCATATTGCCACCCTCCCTTGGCAAGCCCCCGACCGCACCCACCCCCTAAGCACCTTCGTGACCCAGATTACCACTTGGTATGACTGCTGCACCACCGTTAACTGCAGGGGGGAGAGAGCCTAAAACAAATCTAGATACCATATATCAGCAAGAAATGCTAATGAATATACAAACGGCATAACTGAAGTATATTACGCCACACAGATATGACCTTTAAAATAAATTGACTCGGGATGCATTCCACTAAAAGTAGCGAAAAGGATCATTTGACTGTTAATAAAATACATTTTGTAGAGTCAGCCCTGTAGATTAAGTAGTCAGTCATATTGATGGATCTGTCAGTGACCAAAGTAAATTGCATAATTTATTATTGTTTTGCAGCACAGTGGTAAAAGTACTAGCAGATTGCTCATAACTGGAGATGATGTCTAAGAAACATTCCATTCAGGGATTAACTAGTCCTTTTCCTGCTGTGGAGCAGACCTGGTGGGCTGCCAATACATTCCACAAGTCAGTTTCTGTTGCCTACCCACATTTTACTTATTCTGTCATTTCCTTTAAATAAGAGGAACCGTTTCTTTTTTTTCCACCTCTTTCCACATTTCCTTTACGGACTCCAGAGAGGGGGCTTTCTGATCAACAGAATAGCATTTCTACTTCAGATATTTGATCTCATTTTAGTTTTGACAGTTTGACTATTATACACAATAGAAATGCAGGAAGCTGGAGAGTACACTATGAAAAGTAAGTGGCACTATTTGATTCAGTAAGCCTTGCAATGGGACCTAAAGCGATTTACTAGACCTGCTATGTCATTCCTTCCTGGTTGAGCTCTATCGTCTCATTTAGATTGACAGTCTTTTCCTTCACCCCTTTGTCACCAGTGCATCCGATGTGGCAGGGACCCCTTGTTGCTCCTGGGGGCAACAGGCAGTCTCCTATTGATATTAGGGTGCGCAAGAGTGTCTTTGATCCACATCTCAAGCCGCTGATCCCGGAGTACGACCCGAGGACGTGTTCACAAATATGGAACAACGGGTACTCGTTCCTGGTTGAGTACAATGACACCACCGACAAATCAAGTAAGGACTTTCTGTTCTGCCACGTGTCTCCTGATTTAAAACAACCATGCCTGCCAAGTAGAATGTCACTGATTTCTTTTTAAGTAGCCGTGACGTTCTCAACAGCTCTTGGAAATGTATTGTTTATTCACATTTTCGAGTGTTAAATAACCACTGTATATCATTATTTTAACTTAATCTCTTGACTTTAGTGTCTGGGTGGGTAATTTGAGAGGAATCTAATGTTATTCCAATGATGTTTGGATAACCATTTCTGTAACGCCCTACTCAGCAGTTATTTGTGCCTCTGCTGCCTTTGACGTTATTGGTGTAGTGGATTTTTTCTATCATTCGCTCAGCTCTTAAAGGTGGTCCTCTGGAGGATGTCTTCCGGCTGTGTCAGTTCCATTTCCATTGGGGGGAGAGCAACGCGTGGGGCTCCGAGCACACGGTAGACCGTCGCCTCTTCCCAGCTGAGGTAGCTACCACATCCCCTTCATTTACAGTGTTTGTATTTGAATGTCTGCTTGGTGTAATCGCTCTGTGGTAGATGAGAAAATAGCCACAGCTTTCTGTGGCATGGAACTGTAGAAGGGACTGGTTATTAGTCATCATCAGGTCATAGTGCCAACGTCCTCACCGATTCCTGATGACGTTGTCATGCGAGTACTTTGAAAGAGAGGACTGCGCTGTTGGAACCTTGACTACATACAGAATGCTTGTGTGTAATCAATCTGTTCTGTTGTCATGACCAAACTTATTACTCTATTTTTTGATATTGTTCCTCTGACCTAACCTACACAATGAGGGTGGATTGCTGTCTCTCTGGGTAAGGGGTTCCATAGCATTTAACACATGAATTTTTTCCGCAATTTGCATTTCAAGGTGTATGTAATTGTAAAAAAAAAAATCCATAATTTTACCATTGCAAATTCATATTTCTTAATGCATATTTTCTTGTCATTCTAGTCATCTAAAGCATTGGTTCCCAACTCCGATCCACCAATACCCCCAATTGCACACTGTTGTGTTGTAGCCTTAGACAAAAATACCCAATTCAACACATTGACCGGTTCATAAGTAGTTGACCAAGTAAATCAGGTATGTTTGTCTGGAAGAATAATATTAATGTCCGTTTGCCGCTCCTCAAAGTGGAGACCCAACATGCCCTGAAAGGCCTGGTCATGGTCTAAACATTATCCTAAAACCTATACTAGTCTGTGAGGTTTTGTCTTAAAACAGATTATACTAGATTCCTAGGGCCTTTTCTGAGATGCTTTTTGGACACAGGCACTGATCAGCATTGTCAGCACTTCCCAAGTGAAGAGAACACAGAACCCGAACAGGAGCACATCTCAGTCTGCATAAGAGAGATTACAGCACGCTAGATGGAGGTCTAATCCATGGTTAGGGTCACTTTTATTACAATTTAAGAAGACACTCAAATTCCAAATTTCTGAATGCAATTATCTTCCGTACTCAATTGATTGGTATTGGCCCCACACCCTGTTTTGTGTATGCTTGGTTAGTTTTGTGGTTTTTCAGTCACTTCTGAAACTTTAACCAGAAACAGGCTATGTTAGGCCAATACCAGAATAAGTGTTTTAATTCTTGTTTCTTTACAGCAAAACCTACCAAGTTGATATTATTGTACGGCTCATGACTTTTTGTGGCTGGCCAGTACTCTGTAAAACCTGTAAATCAAGTGTTTTATGTGTCAGTTCTTAAACCACGTGTCATGAAATCAGAACATATTTAAACACAGCTATTTTTGCAACCTGCTGTATATAGTGATGTTGTCAACATAGGGTTCTCAAATGAAACAAGGACTTTTGTTATTTATACAAAAGCAGTTCTGTCAGCAATAGTTCCTTATGCCCTGCCCCTTTCACTAATCTCCTGCATTTCTGATGCGTTCCAACATTCACTTGGATGTTAAATTTGATTAGAGCAAACATTCCCTTACAATTGTCAGAAAGTCATGACATAACTTCATTTTTACAATATCCTTGATAAAAGATAATACCAAAAACATTTTCAGTATATTTCAGTTGAAATATTAATTCATATTTTGTAATATGTTCTGTTATTTCTAGAAGGTGAAATTGAAATTGCGACTGTAGTTTTTTGGCTTCTTATATAAAAGGATTGATACTTTGAAGGTTTCATTATCAATCAAAGTGAAAGGCTTCCAGCTGGATGAAGGCAAAACAGTTCTTAATCTATGAGAACCAGTTTAAGGACAGCTTTTGTATGGTTTAGGGCTTTGAGTTAGAGGTATAATGCTTCCATATTTAATCATGTTAGACCACCAAAGTCTGAATCATTCTCTGTGCATGTATGGTTATTTATTTGTCAGCAAATTTGTGATATGGTTTACTTATTATAATCCGGATGTAGTCCATAGAACTTGTCCATGTCCTCAGTGAGACTGCAAGAAACAAGTGGCAGACTTAAGAGAAGATCCCGAGTCATCAGTTCACATACTTCTGTATTTTTGTATTTAAGGCTGGATTTCTTTTCCACTCATTTCTGTTTTTGTTCTAATTGTAATAGCGAGCATTTCCTTGGCAATGAAATACAGTGAGGGGGATAAATGTATCTGATCTGCTGATTTTGTACCCCCAGAGAAATAAACGATCAGTCTATCATTTTAATGGTTGGTTTATTTGAACAGTGAGAGACAGAATAAAAAAAAATCCAGAAAAGCGCATGTTAGAAGTGTTGCAGTTTAATGAGGGAAATAAGTATTCAACCTCTCTGCAAAACATGACTTAGTACTGGCAAAACTCTTGTTGGCATCACAGAGGTCAGAGGTTTCCTGTCATTGACCACCAGGTTTGAACACATCTCAGGAGGGATTTTGTCCCATTCTTTGCAGATCTTCACCAAGTCATTATAGTTTCGAGGCTGATGTTTGGCCACTCTAAAACCTTAATGGGCTTCTTCTTGAGCCACTCTTTTATTGTCCTTGGCAGTGGGTTTTGGGTCATTGTTATGCTGAAATACCCATCAACAACTCATTTTCAATGCCCTGGCTGAGGGAAGGAGGTTCACCCAAGATTTGACGGTACATGGCGCCATCCATCGTGCCTTTGATGCAGTGAATTTGTCCTGTCCCCTTAGCAGAAAAACACCCCAAAAGCTTAATGTTTCCATCTTTAGTTTGGCAATGGGGATTGTGTTCTTGGGGTCACAGTGAGTTTAGTTGATACCAAAAAGCAGGATTTTGGTCTCATCTGACCACAACACTTTCACCCAGTTCTCCTCTGAATAATTCAGATGTTCTTTGTCAAACTTCAACCGGCCTGTACATGGGTTTTCTTGAGCAGGGGGACCTTGCAAGCGCTGCAGGATTTCAGTCCTTCACGGCGTAGTGTGTTATCAATTGTTTTCATGGTGACTATGGTCCCAGCTGCCTTGAGATCATTGTCAAGATCCTCCCTCGTAGTTTTGGGCGGATTCCTTACCGTTCTCATGATCATTGCAATTCCACAAGGTGAGATCTTGCATGGAGCCCCTGACTGAAGGAGATTGACTGTTCTTTTGTATTTCTTCCATTTGTTAATAATCGCACCAACTGTTGTCACTTTCTCACCAAGCTGGCCATGGTTTTGGCAATGGTCTTGTAGCCCATTCCAGCCATGTGTAGGTCTACTATCTTGTCCCTGACATCCTTTGACAGCTCTTTGGTCTTGGCCATGGTGGAGAGTTTGGATTCTGATTGATTGCTTCTGTGGACAGGTGTCTTTTTTTATTCAGGTAACAAGCTGAGGTTAGGGTCACTTCCTTTAAGAGTGTGCTCCTAATCTCATCACATTACTTATATAAAAGACATCTGGGAGACAGAAATCTTTCTGGCTGAGAGGGTATGAAATTCTTATTTCCTCATTAAAAATGTGTTTTTGTTGTTGTTGTTGTTGTTATTCTGTCTCTCACTGTTCACTTAAACCAAACCATTAAAATGATAGACTGGTCATGTCTTTGTCAGTGGGCAAATGTACAAAATCAGCAGGGAATCAAATACTTTTTTCTCTCATTGAAGGTGTTGGGGGGGTGGACAGCCTTGTTTAACTCTTCTGCGTTCCCTTTCTGTAGCTCCACATGGTGCACTGGAACTCCAATAAGTACAACCTGTTTGAGGAGGCTGTGATGGAGGAAAATGGACTAGCTGTTATTGGGGTCTTCCTTAAGGTAACCCTGCTGTTTAATGTTGCATTCCTTCAACATGTCACCCACCTCCACCGCCATGTGCACGTCACCCACCTCCACCGCCATGTGCACGTCACCCACCTCCA
>JACXGJ010006157.1:0-35669 GCA_016801105.1 Esox niger
TGGATTTTGGAATTAAATGCATCTGACATTTTAACGTCAACTTGGTGGGATTTCCAACTAAATGGGCGGATATCCTAAATCCCCCGTTGGTCATGTGACTAAAACTGCAACCAGGTCACCAGGTGGGAAATGCCAATAAATAATTCCAATTTCCTATGTATTATATTCCGTATTGCAATCGGTATAATCCAATTACAGAGCGAACAAAATTGCTCACCCTATTCTCTGATTGGACGACAAATACCACAAGATTCATTGTTAGCATATTTTTTTGCTTTTCTAACAATGAACAAAAGTTTTTTTTCTACACTGCATATAAAACATTCGTAATCTACGGATAATACATAAAGATGCAAAATGGCTTGCAATCCTGAGGGAAAATAGAATGTTGACGATGCCATGTTATATCGCTATTGCTAATGTTTTATAAGTATTGAGAATCCTGTTCCAGAGTGCCTCATTGATTTGTTCTCTGCCCACAATGGTCCCAAAATGCTTCGTTTTCTCTCATTGAAATGTATGTTTATTAATCTGGGTTGTCTATCTTTTGTTGCAATGTAGGTAACGGTAGCCAGCAAGGAATAACTATAATAATTGTGACAGGTAATTTCTTCTGTTACAGAAAAGTTCAGCATCTACCTTTAAACTTCAAAATGGCTGTCAGAGCATCTTTTGAGAAGAACAATGAAATAGGCTGCTTTGCCAAATTAACAAACACATACTGTCTTGTTGCAATTGGCGGATCAGAGAACTTCTACAGGTAATAGGAATGTGACTTTTTTTGTCTTGCCCAGTATTAATCATTTGATTTATTAAGATATTAAATTACTGAGACAATATTTAAAGGAATCCCATGATTATATCTACTGGATTTCAGCATTCTTAGCAGTGATCAGGGATTAGAAATGAACAACTGCCAAATTCAGGTAACCTTAACAAGTGATGAGTAAAATTGTTAAGCCACTTCAGTGGGTAGCCAACAAATACATATAGGAAAAACAAAATTGCATAAAAATCATGATCCTGCACAATCTATTAAGATACAAACAGCGCAACATCAGCAAAGGGCTTAAATTATGTGCAGATAGATATGAGCAAATACAAATGTTAGATGTATCCTACTCTATAGAACAGTGTGTTATTATGAATAGTGGAGTATCAGGAACAGGTTTCTGAGTAGCACATACACAGAAACGTTTCCAATATGGCAACAGGGCGGGGGTGAACAACAGGGCTAATAGCACTAGGTACAATGCATTTGGAATGCATATTTTGGTTTTTATTAAATCCAAGTGGTTGTTACAATTATTCATTCCTTAACTATCGTTCATTTCAACCTCTGGTAGTGATATTTTTGCTATATAGCAAACCCCCTGTACCGCATTGCCAAGTTTAAAGTTTTGAATTTGAAATATAAGATATTTAATCTAAATATATTCTCCAACTCGATGAATGCTAGTCCGCTAGAGCTCTTAATTGTGCTTTGCTGAATGAAGATGCGTTGCTAGGGCCTATGTTCCAAACATGACAATGCGGGTAAGATGGATGTCAACCAAAATTGTCATAATGCAGAAGAAGATACTTTGAATTGGAAAGATAAATTATTGTAATTGTTGAACAAAACTGATCTACATAGAGAAGTACATGTATTGATCCCGTCTAGAGAATCCCAAAAATGTTTGAGTGAAATGCTTGGAGCAACATTCTTCAGAATAACAATGCACATTCATAATAACACGTGGTGAAGATCTATTAAATATATGCAATTACAGGTTTGAAAGAAATTGCTAAATTATGTTAACCACCCCTTTATATACGATTACAGTGTCTTTGAAGGCGAATTGTCAGAAACCATCCCAGTCGTACATGCCTCAATAGCAGGATGCCGGATAATTGGAAGAATGTGTGTGGGTGAGTATAGCTCTCCAACAAAGGTCTAACCACTAGGCTGTAAGTGTGCTAAGAAATGTGAGCTATGTCATAGTTCGTTAAAAAGGAGATGGAATACTTAACTACGCATACTGTGCTTTATATTGAATGAACAGCAATTTTACATTATTTCAATTGGATTAAGGTCTGGGCTTTGACTGGGCCTCTCCAGGAAATGTACATTCTTTTTAAGCTGCTTCTGTATGTTTGAGTCCTGCTGGAAGATGAGCTGTCCTAAGATGAGTCCCACGTCTCTTGCAGACTTCAGCAGGTTTTCCTGCAGGATTCATTTACTTTGCTGCATTTGTTTTGTACTCTTATCTTCACAAGCTTTCCATGCTTCACGGTAGGGATGGTGTTCTCAGAATGTGTGTTGTTAGGTTTGCACCAAATATTGTTCTTGAGCTGAGATTTGATATCAGTTTTCTTCAACTATAGCTTCCTTTTAGCAACTCTTCCATAAAGGCTAATTTAATGAACCACCTGGCCTATTGGTGCAGTATACACAGTGTCTCCTAGATTAGCTGTGGCGGACTGGAACTCTTATAGAGTTGCTTTGGCCTCTTGGTTGCCATAACTAATGCCCTCATAAAGGATTTAAATTTGGGATGTTGATGCTCACCAATGTTTTATTTGCACAATGCCATCTTTTTGTTTTGTTTTAGACAAGTGTTAAAAGAAAAAAAAATACCCTACACCTCTTTTTTTGCCCTGCACTACACTAGGGGATAGTCTATGGAATTGTTCTACTCTTACTATTGATTTGGGCTTCTAAAGAATTTTATTCTGGATAAATTCATTTTTCTTCACAATGTTGTGTTTGCTAGGAATGGGACAAACTATTTTCTCCCAGAGACCAGCGTATTTAACCTGAAATCATGTAAAACACCTTGATTGCCCACAGGTGGACTCCGTTCAACTAATTGTATTTTCTAATGACAACTTCTTGCACCACAGTACATGTGTAATACATTTAGAAAGATGTGCAGATTGTTTTTCACTTCAACATTACTTTTTGTGTGGCAAAAACGTATAAAATATTTGATTTTATTTTGAAAATAAAATGTGGAAAAGTCTAAGCTACCCTAACCCACTTAGTCGGCAACACTAACTTTTATTTTTCTCCAGGAAATCGTCACGGGCTTCTGGTGCCTAACAACACCACAGACCAGGAGCTACAGCACATTAGGAACTGCCTTCCAGATTCTGTGAAGATCCAGAGGGTAGAGGAGAGACTCTCAGCCCTGGGGAACGTCATTGCCTGTAATGACTACGTGGCCTTGGTGCATCCTGATCTGGACAGGGTAAGAAGACTCAACTGCCTCAAACATTCGACACCAACAAAACATAAATCCCAAGGTAGCAGAATGGGTAAGACCTCTGCCGGTGGATCTAGAGGTTGTAGGTTTGAATCCCGTCTGTGGCCTTAATTTCAATCGTTCAACTTTCCCTCATCGTTCATCCGAGTTCAACTTCCTTCCCTGTGCTTGACTAAGCTCTTGTCGGAATGGACAAGTGAAATACTTAATCATCACAAGTAGAGATTGCATGGGCTGAACAAATACACCTGCAAGTTAGTAGACATTTTTTTTGGTCAAGAGTTCATGTATGTTGTGATTTACAGTACTCACAAAATCCATGGCTGTTTTTAATGTATTGTTGTTTAATGCACACGGTTGCAACCAAACTGCTGTAGATCACCAGAATTTCAGAAGCCCTGTGCAGCAGAATATTTCTTTAAATTAGACTTGTTTTTGTCTATGACAAATTATATGAGTATTACATACTTGCACTCACAAAGGTTGATGGCCTTGGTGCCCATGTAAGTTAAGCACCCACATTAGTTCCCTAAAATCACAATATATCACAATATACCCTCCTTGATTGAGGAGAAAATTGTATTTAAATGAGCCCCAAAATGGCTAAATGAGTTCACCTTAGTTCGATTTGATACAGAAGGAAAGATGTACTGCTCCTTATCATAGACAATTTCATCAAAATACATGAACCTTCTGTTTTGTGCAAGTATTTTCTGCCAAGGGGGCAAGTTAAAAAATCTGACCCACTAGTCAGACAATGTCCAAAAAGTTAATGTCATGCCCTGGAGTTATGAAAGATAACATTGATTGACCAAAAGTTTGTCCCTTGTTTTATTTGACTAAAATGAGACATGCAACTATCATCTTTTGTGGGGGGGTTTACGGGATTGAGACTGAGGGAAAAACTGCAAAGAATAGGGAGCGGTTTGTGCTTAAACGAGGGTTCCAACCTAAACTAACTCTGCGCTGAATGCAGCCCCTCTAACCGCTAGTCCACACAGGTTATATAGGGAAAAATACAATAGCAAAACATAGTTTGCTGCATGCAGTGCAATACGTTAGGTTTTGAGTTGTGTGTACTGTGTATTTGGTCAATGTAAATGTTTTACCTCCAGTCATCCATAATTTCACATCAAAAATATTTGAATGGCATTCCCTTCTACATTGTCTGCAGGCGTTAACAAGCTTCCCATATTTGTCTAGGAGACAGAGGAGATCCTGGCTGACAATCTGAAGGTGGAGGTATTCCGTCAAACAGTAGCAGAGCAAGTTCTAGTGGGGAGCTACTGTGCCTTCAGCAATCAGGGTGGACTGGTACACCCCAAGACCTCTATAGAAGACCAGGATGAGCTCTCATCCCTGCTTCAAGTGCCTCTGGTGGTGAGTGGCAGTAGTTGTGCCAGACTTCCATGATAGAAAATGGATGCACTTCTGTGTGTTGCTCTGGGTAACAGCATCTGCTAAATTAATTCAAAACGTATATATTTTTTATTTAAAATTAATCAGCTAGATGCAGAAAAGCAATGTGGTTCTGTCAGACTGGCACATCGAAACTTTTGCTTGCAACACTTTCCCGTCCCTTTTTGGGGGACAACAAATGACACTTGTGATAGACATTTGCATATAATTGCACTACAAAACACTAATAGAGAATCATTAGAAATGAATTAGTTTGATAAATCTAGTCAATTTATGTCCACTGTGCCTGCATGAGAGTGCACACGATACATAGATAATATTTTGGTCCATTTTAAATCATGTCCATTCAGTCTCCCAGCATCAAACTGGTGCAATAATCCCACTATGGCTAGAGGTGTTCTACCCGGACATCTTTTCCTAACATATTGAGTCTCCAGGTAAGCAAATTATGAGTTAAATAAATTACTTTTCATTCCTGCACTACAAATAGTATGGAATCTAGAAATAGCAACACGCTCTGACAACTGACCTAGCTAGCTACGTTTGCCCGGCTGGTGTTCAACACCGGTTAGTATGCAGCTTATACATTGAGGTGATGACACTGACAGCAGTACCGCATGACTACAAAGGTCATTGGTGCAAAATGGAATGGTAAGAGGGAATCCCCTATAACACCACTGTAACATATGCCTATGTGAAAATACTTTTGATTGTCGTTTTAATTCTAATTATATAGGTATTTACAGAGCAAGCAGGATGAAATCACAATATTTCAAAGTTAGCAATTACATGTTAGCCTCATGTAGTGATGGACCTTTAGTATCCTAATCACTGGGATAGTGTTTATAGGTAGTTACCTGGCCGTAGCATATAATTGTTAATGAGACAGTGTTACCTAAGTGAGCTCTTACCTGATATGAAATGTTTTCCACAAATATAAGCGTGTTTCCCTACGTATGGCTGGGGCCCATAAAGCCCTACTTTCAGGATTTTTTTTAGGACGTGACAAGGCAACAAACTTCAGATCATGGTTTTTTGTTTTATTATTGGTGCAACCAACTACACTGCACTCTTTGGCATAACAAGCGTTATTAATTTAAGACAGTCGGATTTGCTCGTTTACGCTGTTGTAATATACGAGAGATGCAGGAATTGCATGAACATGGTGCAACATTCATGTTCCCAATTCTCCTGCACTCCACAGGCAGGAACAGTTAATCGTGGTAGTGAGGTCATCGCTGCAGGGATGGTGGTAAACGACTGGTGCGCTTTCACCGGGCTGGACACCACCAGCACAGAGCTGTCTGTAATCGAGAGTGTGTTCAGACTGAGCGAAGCCCAGCCCAGCACCATCGCCACTGCAATGAGAGATTCTCTAATTGACAGGTGAGTGATCACTGGACACCAAAAAGTGTAGTTAAGATTGAGTCAGAGAAAGATGTTATGCAACTTTCCACCTGTTCATAAAAGCAATCATCTTGTGTCACATGACTGTTCTGGAGAAGCACATTTTAAGCTTGTGCTTTCACATGCTGACAGATCCCACTCATTTCAATTTATAATATTTTTTTTACATGTTTTTCTGGATTTTTTGATATTCTGTCTCCCTGTTCAAATAAACCTACCATTAACATTGTAGACTGATCATTTCTTTGTCAGTGGGAAAACGTACAAAATCGGTAAGGGATGTTAATTTATGCACTCTACATGGTCAGGGCTCCTTTTGCACAAATTACTGCATCAGTGCTATGTGGCATGGAGACGATCAGCCTGTAGTACTGCTGAGGTGTTATGAAAGCCCTGGTTGATTTAATAGCGGAGTTCTGCTCATCTGTGTTGTTGGGACTGTTGTATATCATTTTCCTCTTGACAATAGGTTCTCTGAGGTTCAGGTCAGGTGAGTTGGCAAGTGCTCTAAAATCTCTTGGTAGATGGCTGCATTGACTCTGGTTAAAACACAGTGCACCAAAACCAGCAGGTGACATGACACCCCTAAAAGTTAAAAATAAGTTTTGAATGAGGAACAGAAGTGTTACATTTGCAGTGGTTTCTTGAGGAACAGAACTGTTCAATTTAAGAGACGACTGCAAATTGAACGCTTCTGTTCCTCACTCAAAACCTAGCTTTTCGAAGGAAAAAGGTGCCGTGGTCTCTTAATTTTTGCCGGATGTGTATATGGTGTCACTTCTTCTTGATTTGAATTAAGGGGGGGAAAATGTACTTCCACGATGTTAAATTCTTTTTTTAGATGGTATCTCTCAAAGTTCTATATATTTTTCACCTTTTGAAAAGTAAAGAGTGAATGAATCTCTCTTAAATGCTTACAGGTGGCCATTATTCAAATTACCAGCATGTATAAAAAGTATTTTACTGCATCACCAAATAATTTCTTTTTTTCCAGCCTCACATAAGATGTCATTACACCTTCAATGCAAGGTATGGGAAGCAAATGGACATTTCTCTCATCAAACTTGTCATTTAATATGATTAAGTCCTCCCATGTTGAACATTGGAAATGTGTATTTTATATCCAGTGCTAGACTTCATTATTCCTTAACTTTGTATAATAGCTATGTATGGATATTGTAACTGAAATGTAGAACTGGCTATAATGAATCAATATTTGTTAATAAGTGTCCTAAATGTTATATTTTAGGGCCAGATTTTAGTTTCCCTATTTTCAGCATTTGAAATTGGAATTGAAAGTTAGTCACTATGCTTTGGGAAACTAGGAAAGTTCCACATGTGAAGTAGAATTTTTTTTTTTTTGTCTGACAATTGCTTTACAGAAAAGCCTTGCATGGCAAACACTTAACATGGATGTTTTTGTAATGTACAATAAAAGGGTTAGTAACAACATGTTGTATTTGTCACAATCTGCGAATCAAATGACCTGTTCTCTTACCCTGATTTTGATTGAAACCTTGTTTGTGGCCAAATTTATAGCTGGCATCCGGAGTGTTCACCAGACCTGTGCTTGGGTAGAAAGCTGAATCTGGAGAATTTGATAATTTAACAGCTATGATAGGATGACCTGACTATCCAATAGTGACCACAAATAGTGCGAACCATGTTTTGAGGCTTATTGTTAAAAACTGCAAGCAAGCTGCTATTTGGGTTTAACAGTTGCAGTTAGCTCACTGAGCATTTTAGGTTGTACTTGAGTCATTTGTTGTTTCCATCCACTTATCAAATATTTGATGTGAAAAGTTTGCATAAAAACTGAGTATTTCACAAGCCAATATGCTAACTGACTTGTAGGGAATTAAGGTATAAAAGCACTTTCACATGCATTCTGGTATCAAGTGTTTTCAACTAAAGGTTAATCTGCACATGAAAATATTGTCAACTCACTTTGCCAAGTAGCCTACACCTGATGCCTAGCCAGCTAGCCCAAGACCCAGAAAATTTAGCAATTGCATCAATAATGTATTAATATTGAAAAAGTTAAGTCTTACCAATTGGGGTAGACTCCCAGGATTCCCAGCATTAACTTACTTTCCCTGTCCAGCTGTGTCTCTGGTGCCCTCTGCTGACAACTGAGTTATACGCAACGAGTGCAGATTAAGTAATATCATTAAAGTCAAGATTTTGGCAATCAAAAGTAAATGTTTTAAACCAAAGAAATGTGTAACCTTAGTCATTATGAAATGGAGAGCATTCAATGACCCACTCACCTTCAACTTGTCAATGCAAAATCTTCAATGGCAAACTAAATCTGTAGCAATGCAATACTCCCATAAATGTTACAACTGAAGAATGTAAATGAGACAAATATTGATTGCTTGGTTTATACACAAATGTTTGTCAAACAGACATTTCAGTTTTTGGTTTGGAAACAATTCTACTAATAAATGTAACTTAAAATAATGGTATTTTAGATAAATCTAGTATAAAAACAAGAAGTCAAAACAGGCAAGTACATATTGCATCAAACCCATTGTTTCAAAAGTAAATTGACCAAAGGCATACAGTGTTTTAAAGTACAGATATAAAAATTCTTACAGTAATTCTACATTTAACATTGAGCCTTTTAAAATAATTTGTGCAAAGAAGCATTTATTTCTACAATATAGTTTTCACTACTTGGTTCTAAGTAACCTACAAACCTATATCAAAGCACATTCTCCACCACCACAAACAGTGGCATAAGTTTGTACACTGTTGACAGAAACAAAATTATGCTCAAAATGAGGGATGTTGTATTACTTTATTGTAATACAGTTGCTCATTGAAAGGGTTTGTTTGACATGTCATCGATCTTACTCCTCTCTTTGAAAAAATGTTGTTCAATCAATGGTGTAAAAATCTTTTTAGCCTACTGTGTATAACTGGCTGTCATGCTTATGGAACCTGTCAGCTACCATAGACTGAATGCTGTGGCAGACTACTGAAAGACTTCCATCACAATATGATTAATTTGATAAACTATTAAATAGTACTTGAACATAGAGGGTGTGTGGAGAAAAAAAAACATTTTAGTATAGGGATAAGGATGGTCTTTGAACATTAGTGGTTCAGTTGCACGATTGGCTAACAGACAGGTATTATAGGTATGTTCTGACAACAGTCTGGAAAACTCAACTAAAGACCGGCAACTGTTGGTTTACGACATATGTAAAAAGGCCTCTGACTTAAGACACCACCACCCCCCCCCCCCCCAAAACTACAAAAGTGCTTTTACCCGGAAAACAATCACTATTTTGTAGCATTTTCATCTTTAACACCAGGTCCCAGTTCCATAGATAACTATAAAATCACCACAAAGGGGCTACAACCACTTACCTATATGACTCAAGAACAAAGACTAATACTTTGGGATGGGTTGTTGCACATACCGTTCTGTAGTGTCATGACAAGACGTGGTTTTGGTGTTGTCAATTGAATTACCCTTAAGTGGAACTCCATCACACAGAAAGGTGAGAGAGAACAGTCTGTAGAGACCTTACTCAACCCAACCATGTCTTCCTTGCTCTTCTCGCTCTAATCGGACTTTACTCCTGAGCAGCCGAAAGTCTCCTGAGATGCATAGACCATGTACAGAAAGCCATCCTCGTCATGCTCCTGCTCGTAGATCTCAGAGATAGGCGTGGCCACGCTGACCATGCTGTGCTGGTTGACCAGGAGGAAGAAGGCTTGGGTGGGGTTGAGCTGTAGCCGGCGCCTGGAAGGGCATGGGAGACAGGGCTGATTGATTGTTACCTTAATGTGTTCACTTTGGGGTGGGGGTCTGGGCTGTTTGTTACACCAGTGGTCACGTCTGGGTGAGGGTGGGGGGGGGGTTAGGGGGGGTCAGGGCTGATCGTCCTACTGATGGTCACTTACAGTTTCAACTTTGACACAACAATTTTAAGACTAAAATTAAAAAAACACCACCATAGGGACTTCTTTCAAATTCAAGGTTTATGTTTGTTCCGCTAGGTGATTTCAATTACTTCGAAAAACATTGCCTTGAAGACCAAGGAACAAGTTAGGGACAATGTTGTTGAGAAGTATAAATCAGGGTTAGTTTATAAAAAAATATCCAAATCTTTGATGATCCCCAGGAGCACCATCAAATCTATCATAACCAACTAGAAAGAACATGGCACACCAGCAAAACTCCCATGGCATGTTTTGAGTTTGCAAAAAGGCATGTGGGAGAGCACCTTCCCCAAAATGTATGGAGGAAGGTGCTCTGGTCTGATGAGACTAAAATTGAACTTTTCAGCCCTCAAAGAAAACACTATATCTGGCGCAAACCCAACACATTGCCCAAACAACACTATCTGGGACTGGGCTGTTGAAAAGGTTTAGGGAAAGATGGATGGTGCTAAATACAGCGATATTCTTGAGCAAAACCTGTACTACTCTGTGCGTGATTTAAGGCTAGGATGGAGGTTCACCTTCCAGCAGGACAATGACCCCAAACACACTGTTAAAGCAACACTTGAGTGGTTTAAGGGGAAACATGTAAATGTGTTGGAATGGCTTAGTCAAAGCCCAGACCTCAATCCAATAGAAAATCTGCGGTCAGACTTAAAGATTGCTGTTCACAAGCACAAACCATCCAACTTGAAGGTGCTGGAGCAGTTTTGCAAGGAGGAATGGGCAAAACTCCCAGTGGTAAGATATGGCAAGCTCAGAGACTTATCCAAAACGACATGGAGCTGTGATTGCTGCAAAGGGTGGCTCTACAAAGTGTTGACATTAGGGGGGTGGATAGTTATGCACATTGACTTGTTATTTTGCCCCGTTTATTGTTTGCTTCACAATAAACCAAAAAAAACATCTTCAAAGTTGTGGGCATGTTTTGTAAATGTAATGATGCTAATCCTCAAACAATCTATGTTAATTCCAGGTTGTGAGGCAACAAAACACGAAAAATGCCAAGGGGGTGAATACTTTTGCATGGCACTGTACAGCACCAGAAAAATGTTTGACCACTGCACCTTTTTTCTTTCCTTTCCAAAAAAGCTGAAAAGTAATGTTTTGAGTGAGGAACAGTTTTCAATTAGCAGTGGTCTCCAAATTTTCACCCTTCGTTCCTCACTCAAATAATTTCTCTTCAACTTTTATGGAAAGGAAAGAAAAAGGTGCAGTGGTCTAAATTTTTCCGGAGCTGCAGATCCATGTAGAGCTACAAGTAATGTCTTGTGCTATTACGCCACAGCAGTGTTTTGTCTGCAAGCCTGAAGACATAGCTCCTTATTGAAGTAATGTTAATTGTCAGGCTGTAGCAATTCCCTTCACACATTTCATTAATATATCTAAAAGGGGAGTAAAAGTACGATATCAACCATTAGGGTTGACTACTGTAATAGCCTCTTAACTGGACTCCCCAAAAAGACTGTAAAACAGCTGCAGCTCATTCAGAATGCAGCTGTTAGAATGTTAACCAGGACCAAGAGGACAGACCACATCACTCTGGTTCTTAAATCATTGCATTGGCTTCCGGCCAGTTACAGAAGACTTTAAAGTGGTGCTTCTAGTTTAAAAATCTCTGATTGGTTTTGGACCTGAATACATTTCTGATAGGTTTGAAGAATATGAACCGAGCAGGGCTCTTAGATCCATGAACTCAGGTCAGCTAGTAGAGCCCAGAGTCCAAACTAAACATGGACAAGCTGCGAATAAACTACCAGAAGATCTAAGACATTCACCAAACGTGTACATTTTAAAATCCAGACTAAAAACACTTATCTTTTCACATGCCTATGACCGAGCTCTTAAACCTAACCACACTGTGTGCCTTATCGCTTCCTCTGTTTTTATAACAGCACTGTTTAGTCTTACAGCTTTTATAGCTTCCTATGTTTTTATATTCTATTTCTATTTTCTTATTCTGTTTTCTTATTATGCTGTATTTTATATTTCTCGTCTTGATTCATTTTGTTATTAAATGTATATTTTCTATCTTTTACCAATTGTAATGCAAGTTCTGGTGCTATCAGAGGAATAACCTCTGTGTAACTGTAACAATCTGCTGATGATGGATAATTCAAGTTCTTGTGCTGCTTTTTACACATCGATGTAGGGTATTGTCTTGCAAAAGGACTGACGAGTTTATCCAAGCGCTGGAGCATGAGGATTGAGATACCATAACTGTTTACTGTACCAACCCGGTAACTGTAATTCATTGAGGGTGAATATATAATGAATGTGCAGACATGGCATAAATGTCCCCCTGGAGAGATCCAAGTAAAACATTAATGAAATGATTATCTCACATAGGGACTGACGGGTTCATCCTAGCATCGGATTGAGATACTGGGGTGTTGAAGTTCATGCAGTCCCCCTGGAGACAGCGGAATTAAAGAAGTCTAACAATCTGACTGTTAATTCTATTGCATAATTTTTATTTTCACTGTAAAGCACACTGAAGTGCTTCTATGTATGATTTGTGCTATATTAATAAACTTGCTTGCTTGCATGCATTCCCGTGTCAAAACAAAGGTAAAGGTCCACTTGAACATCCATAAATTGTATTGATAATTACAAATGAATGTCAATTGGCCAGAGTAGATGGCAAAGTCTACATCAGATAGAGACAGGGACTGGTAATGTATCATCCACCCAACCTTTAGGAACAACATGAACATGTGATAATCTTAAACAGTCTATGTTTACTTTTATGAAGATTTTACATGGTCTATAATAGATTGTCTTTTCACTGTAATTATTTGTGTTATGATGTCTGTAAAATCAAAAAGAAAAAAAAAAACAAGCAGCTCATTGTGGATTACTGGATGTCTAAAGGCTGCTGTCGCCCCAGTTCTCGTTGATGGCACTGAGGTGGACCAGCTTCAAATTCCTGGGTGTTCACATCTCCGAGGACCTCTCCTGGATTCTAACCACCTAAGCCCTTGTCAAAAAAAGCGCAGCAGCAACTGTAGTTTTTGAGGAGGCTGAAGAAGGTCCAACTATGCTCCAAGATCCTTGTGAACTTTTAACGCTGCACAATCGAGAGCTTTCTGAGAAACTGCGCTAGAGTGTGGTATAAGCAGTTGCTCCATAGCTGGAACATCACTGGTGCCCAGCACCCAGCCATCGTAGAACTCCAGTGCAAGCGGTGTTTGCACAGGGCTTGCGGCGGCATCAGGGACTGAAAATCCATGCCACAAACTGTTTGCCCTACTACTGTACCAACAGATAGGCGGTACAGGTCTCTTCATTCCCACACCAGCAGGCCCAGTAACCATTTATTTCTATCTAATGTAAACCTGCTGAACTCTATGACCCAGCACTAACCATACCCCCTGCTTCTCAGGGACATTGTTGCACTACTCCCTTTGTACTACCGGACTGACACTGCCTTGCAGTGTTTGATAAGTCTGATAAGGTAATTCTCAGTTGTTACAGGTACGTGTCTAAGGAACCTCACTGCTGCTATCCCTTCAGTTGCACATGCCACCTTGCAGCTTCAACTTGCCTTCATTGCACACTTAGAATATGCACCGTACTTGCATTTTTCAGTTGTTACACATACAGTGGATATAGAAAGTCTACACACCCCTGTTAAAATGCCAGGTTTTTGTGATAAGAATGAGAAAGATAAATCATGTCAGAACTTTGACCTATGTGAACAATTCAATTGAAAAACAAATGTAACTCATTCAGGAGGAAAAATGAGAAATATAAACCTCAAAATAACCTGGTTGCATGTGTGCACACCCTCTTATAGCTGGTGATGTGGATGTGCTCAGAATTAACCAATCACATTCAAACTCATGTTAAAAAGATGTCATTACACATAATTTAAAGTAACTCTGATTAATCACAAATAAAGTTCAGGTGATTCTCAGAGCAAAAGCCATAGTCCGCAGAAAGCTTCCAAAGCATCAGAGGGATCTCGTTGAAAGATATCAATCAGGAGAAGGGTACAAAATAATTTCCAAAGCATTAGATATACATTGGAACACAGTGAAGACAGTAATCAAGTGGAGAAAATATGGCATTACCAAGAACTGGACGTCCCTCCAATATCTATGAAAAGACGAGAAGAGAACTGGTTAGGAAGGCTTTCAAGAGGCCTACAGCAACATTAAAAGGACCTGCAGGAATTTCTGCAGAAAAACAAACATCAAGTCTCCCAAAAGCATGTGGGAAAATGTGTTATGGTGTGATGAAACCAAGGTTGAACTTTTTAGCCATAATTTCAAAAGGTATGTTTGGCGCAAAAACAACACTGCAGATCACTCAAAGAACACCATTCCCACAGTAAAGCATGGTGGTGACAGCATCATGCGATGGGGCTGTTTTCTTCAGCTGGAACCAAGGCCTTAGTCAGGGTGGAGGGAATCATGAACAGTTCCAAATACCAGGCAATTTTGGCACAAAAACTTCAGGCGTCCATTAGAAAGCTAAATATGAAGTTCAACTTTCAGCAGGACTGGACGTCCCTCCAAAATGTATGAAAAGACGAGAAGAAAACTGGTCAGAGAAGAACATCTGTGGAGTGATCTGAAGAGGGATGGGCACAGCATATGTCCTCGCAATCTGACAGATTTGGAGCGCTTTTGCAAAGAGTGGGCAAATATTGCCACGTCAAGATGTGCCATGCTAATTAGACTCCTACCGAAAAATAGTGCTGTAATAAAATGAAAAGGTGCTTCAACAAAGTATTAGTTTAAGGGTGTGCAGGTTTTGTGAGTCATTTTTTTCCCCCCTCAAAGATTTCAGTTTGTTTTTCAATTGAATTGTTCACGTTATAGGTCACATTTAAATTGGGGAAAGTTCTGACATTATTTATTTTTGTCTTTTTTTTAATTCTCTAGTTACCTTAAAGATCCCACTGACCTTGAATCTGTGTGTGTATCTGCAAATATTATACAATACTGTTGTGTTTACCTACATAAAAAAAATAGTTTAAAATCGATGGAATTCCCATCCCAATGACCTGAACGCAATAAATATCGGCCTCTATAATTGTAGTCCCCATCACCTGCCTTCTCACTGATTTGCATTGAGTAATTAATGTGCAATTGTGTTATTATGCCAGTGTTATTATTAACATTGTTTCTTAAAAATTGGCCTACCTGGTTGAATGAAGGTTACATTTAAAAAATACACTGCTAAAAAAAATAAGGGAACACATAAGCATAGAAAAACACCAGGTCAATTAAACTTCAGGGATATTAATCTGGCGAGTTAGGAGGCATAAACAATTGTGAAATCAATGTCACCTATTTGGGTGCAAATGAAAGTGATAACAGGTGTACTGGAGAGGCAACAGAAGAAAACCACCAATAAGGGAATGATTATCGAAATAATTGTATTTTGTTTTTGTCATTTTCTAGTATGAGACACACATTCTTGTATTTTTCAAATTCATTAACATTTAAAAACAGACAAATTCTGTAATTCATAATTTTTTTGGACTTCTGTATAGTTTGATGACAACCTAGTAGATTAACTGATCCTCTGGATGGATGGTGAATGTCCATGCTAATAAGGACGAGTCGTATACTAAGGACGCCAAACGGCATTCCGCTCTGGCGGTTTTAAGTGGGTAAAAAAGGCCTGAAGGTTCTAGTGTTAATCCCATAAAAAATCTGTGGAGGGTGCTGAAGGTTCGAGTTGCCAAATGTCAGCCTCGAAACCTTAATTACTTGGAGAAGATCTGCAAAGAAGAGTGGGACAAAATCCCTCCTGATGTGTGCAAACCTGGTGGCCAACTACAAGAAACGTCTGACATCTGTGATCAGCAGGGGATCAAATACTTTTCTGCCCTCACTGTACATAGCAATGCCACATATGAAGATCATTGGTTGTGTCTGTCAGTGCATATTTTAAGCAATAGACATCTGTAGAAGCATCTAGACCTGTTTCCGCACAGACCTATGTTTAGAAAAAAAAACTGTGCCCCAGTACACAGGCATAGAAAATGGGAGAGCTAGGCAAAGTGGTTGATGTGCAAAGCTTGTGGTCTACAGGCAACTATTAGCTTAGCCACAAGGTCTCTTGCCACCTGAGACCAGGGTTCAAATCCCCACACTTGCCAATGAATTGGTTTGATCTCTATTCAAATCTGAATCCCATCTGTGTCTAAACTGTGCCAAATTAAGTCCAAGAAATAGAACAATATCAGTCACACCATGGTAGCCTCATTCTAAAATACCTAAATTGGAAACGAGAAAATTAAAAAAGACTAGTGGAATGAGTTCTACACAAGTTAATGATGGATCTTGTATCCATGTTATTGTACACAGTGCATGAGTTAGGAATGCCTTCCATTCTATGTTGTGGGGGGTACTTTTGACCTTTTTGACATCATTTAATTTTAACAGCAATTCAGCAAAGCGGGGCTCCAAATAAAGTCTGGCAGTGTTTGGTAATCCAGTAATCTGTTCATTAGGAACGACTGATCAATATGTTTATTGACAAAAGTCCAATGACGCACAATATATAAAAATTATTCAACATTTTCAGTTAGGATTGGTATTGCAATACCTTTAACTTACCTAGTAAATAAATTACACTTTGAGCTTGATGACTGAATAACAATTTTTGTTCGTAAGGAACGAGTAAGTCCCCTTTCTAGGGCAGAGGAGACCTGTCTTTTTAAATTGTAGCACTTCATAAAATTGCATCTTGTTTGATAGCAGATGCAACCAATGTTTCCCAATGAAAACCTTGATACTAACATTAGTTATAACATTCAAATAAATTGAATAAATTAGTTCTAACGTTTCATATTTATTCAGCCCCACAAACTAAAGCACAGCCCCAGAAACAATCATAAGCTATGTGTGCAAAAGGTTAGCTAACAAACTGTATGCATAGCCAAAGCGGTGTACTTACTGTTGGCTGCATCTAGCTACCTAGTGAACACACATCGCTAATGTAGCTAAATAGAAACCTAACCTCAGATGTTTCGTATTCCTTTGTGAATGGATGCTTCTTCAAAAGTTGCAGCAGGGATGAACAGCTTTTGAGAAACTCACGTTCAGTCATGCAAAAGTGACCTAAAAACAGGTTCTTTACTTTTTTGTTTGAAAAGTTCACAGACTTCAGACATCTGCTTTTTTTGCTAGGATGACACAAGTGTCTTCAACACTCTTTTCCATTAATTTTTTGGGGGGAATTGTCGTCAATTCTAATCAAGGATTTTTTTAGGAATCTAATTACTTGACTAACATTCTCTAGCCAACACTATCTGTCTAAATAATTATAATAACATGAAGGCAATGTCATTTAACACAGTTAAGAAATTCAAGACATATAGGGAACACTGTAGTGGGAGATCGGTTGTTTAAATTTACAGACTGAGCTGCCGTTGTTCTGCTACATGTTTGATGTCCTGCTACACAAAATCTTTAGCACATTTGGGCAATTGTCTGGGAACAATACTAGGTTATGACAAAACAGACCTACCTAATTATCTTCACTAATTCACTCATATTGACATGGTCAGGGACAAGAAACTTTGTCTTGTCCAACACAGGCAGCTGCTTCTCTCCCTTATATCTCTCAATGATTACCTGTAAACAGTACAAAAGTAAAGTTAAAAGATGCAATTCCACTGTTAACATGACAAATAATACTAAATTACAACATAGTGATAGGTGAAAAAGTAGTAGTTGGACAGTGACATTTTTGGCTGTTTTGGCTCTGCTCCCGTACTTTGCATATCAAATGATGCATTGGAGTTGAAGTTCTGACAGTTTGTTTTAATGGAGATATCTATATAACCTCCAAAACATTTCAGGAAACCAGACGTTTTAGTGACTTGTGTATGAAGTAGTAAAATGTTTAGAATTTGGTCCCACAGTCCAATATTACTGTTAAATAATTCTATATGCTGTCTTTTTAGAGTTAATTTTTATAATAACATATTACTTACTGGGATTTTGCTGGGATGCTGATCACGAATTTGATGCACTTCTTTACAACGATCAGCTACATAAAAGAGACAATGATCAGTTTTTAGATAAAACATGAACTGGCATGCTTTTTTCTAGCCAGTTGCATTTACAAACATTTGACATGGCAGTGCAACATTATTTTTGTGGTCACTAGGTTGGGCTGTTACAAAAATTGCCCACATTAGTTTGTTTGAAAATGTCCTCAAATTACTATCTTAATACTTTAATACAAAAAAGGGTGCTTATGTATTTCACCAAAATGAATGAAAGTAAATCTTCCTTGTTTCTCTTTTAGCTGCAGCATTAGCACATCATTTTTGAGAAGGAAACATTAATAAGCACAAGCATGACTGTTGCTCAAAAAATGCAAAGTTAATCACAACAAACAAGTCATGGGTTACTCTGAGTATGAAGCGTTTCTTTAGGACTTCCATTAGGAAATTTGTCACCAGACAATATGACCAGCAGCATTTTATTTTCCCAGACATTTGAGAAAGATACCCGGGATACACAGGTAACAGCACTATGACCTAATGAATATTCTATTATATGTAACTTTAATGAAAGCCTAAATGTTCATACGATAAAATAAAGTATAAACAATGTTAGTATGACATAACAGGTTTTTTTGTAGGGCAAAACATTTCTCCTCACATATTCACTGCTAAATATTGTTTCAATAGAGAGATACACCTATATCCTACACAGTAATTAATACAGGCTGTTTGAACCTTTTAATATGCCATATAAATAACAATCATTAACAATCGGGCACTATGGGGTGCCCGAGGATATAGTGTTAGACCGGGGCCCCCAATTCACCTCCAGGGTTTGGAAAGCGTTTATGCAGCGCCTTGGGGTCATGGTCAGCCTAACCTCGGGTTACCACCCCCAGTCCAACGGGCAGGTGGAACGGGTGAATCAGGGAGTGGGCAGGCTCCTTCGGTCCTACTGCCAGGACCGGCCGGGGGAGTGGGCGGAGTTCCTGCCATGGGTGGAATATGCCCTGAACTCCCGTCACCACTCCTCCACGGGGATATCCCTGTTTCAGTGCGTTCTGGGCTACCAGCCGGTTCTGGCACCCTGGACCCCGGGCCAGACCGGTACCCCTGCGGTCGGCGATTGGTTCCGGCGGGCAGCGGGCACATGGGAGGCAGTGTAGGCTCGCCTCAGGTTCGCTGTCCAACGGCAGAAAACCTATGCGGATCGCGACTGTGTCTGGCTCTCAACGAAGGACCTGCCCCTCCGCCTGCCCTGCCGTAAGCTGAGCCCGCGGTTTGTGGGGCCCGTTAAAGTCCTGAAGAGAGTCAACGAGGTAACATATCGGTTGCGTCTCCCTCCTGACTACCGTATTTACCCCTCGTTTCATGAGTCTCTCCTCAGGCCGGTGGTGGCTGGTCCCCTCCGGGGGTGTGAGGTTCTGGAGGTCCCCCCCAACTCGACATCGAGGGGGCCCCAGCGTACTCTGTCCGCTCCATCATTGACTCGAGGCACCGGGTCAGGGGCCTCCAGTACCTCGTGGAGTGGGAGGGGTACGGTCCATCGTCGTCGTCCGGATCGTCCTGCTCCGTGCCCTCCGGGTCAGCCCCGGGATCCATGTCACCGGCTTCGGGAGTGCTTGTGAAGCTGACTCAACAGACATGACCTGGGTTTCACCTGATGGTGTGCTAGCTCTTGTTACATCACAAATGACATCACAAATGTGTGCTTAGTGCCATCAGTTAGATACTCAATATTTTTTATGGATATATTTTTGGGCTTTAAAGGCTTTGTTGAAAGAGGAAAGTGGGAAAGACAGAAGGGAGTGTGCTTCAATAGCAAAGGCAGAAATCAAACCCACGATGCAGCAATAGTTGATAACTAAATATAGAGCTGGTTTGTTTAAATACGTCTACTCAAAGTCAGGAATGCACATGATTTTCCATTTTCACTGCTGACCTTAAAGTCATTAGTGAAAATGTACATATTTTTTGATATCACAGTAACACATGAATGTGACAAATCATTTGTGTTGCAGGTCGATGCGCTCTTTCGAAGAGAAATTACATACAAATATTTTCTTGTGGGTGATCTTAAGGCACGAATGGATTTGAAGAGCAACTATGAACTACTGATTTAAGTTGCCCTCTGGCTTACAGGCCGGTGTGTGTCAAAACCCAATACCATCACTAAAGGCAAACAATTAGAAGCAAATGTTTTATGTCATCAAATTAATTGTGTCATCAAGTTGTGTCATATAACATATCCTAGCTAGCAAAGACTGAGTGAAACCCAGCAAAACCCACCAAACCGTCATTTTTAAGCTCAAATTACATCATTATTCATCGAGCACTTGTACTGGGGATACTGCTTCAGAAGTTATCTTCATCATATCTTGGTGCTAATAATAATCTTGATGCTGAAGGGTTGTGATGGAACTTTTGTTCTTACATAAAATGTGTAATCTTTATAGCTAGTATGATGTTCTCGTCAGCAATTGAGCAGGGTTATTATAACTTCAGCAGACCAAAGTTTTTCTTAACTAATGTACATTGGAGACATGTTTGCTTATCTATTACTTGGTATGTAACTCCGGTCTTTGATTGTGACACACATCTGTATAATGTCAGAGGATCACTGGGTAATCTGACAATCTGCTCAACTGACTAAACCAATATGGGTCTGTCTTTTGTTCCTTAGGAATGTGGTCAACAGGGGAGAGTAGTGGCAATTGGCCCTTCAGGTAAACACAACAGTAAACATTATGGTTGGAAGGATAAGGTGGGGGGACAACCCTCCTTTTGGGCAAAACCTGTGTGACCTAAGATAGCTGGGTAGCATCTTACCACACCCCCATTAACTGTAATAAATGTTGATTTGCAAAAAAAACTGCTAATTGTGCCAAGA
The DNA here is from genome assembly GCA_016801105.1 of Esox niger. Classification (NCBI taxonomy): domain Eukaryota; kingdom Metazoa; phylum Chordata; class Actinopteri; order Esociformes; family Esocidae; genus Esox; species Esox niger. The sequence goes on from JACXGJ010006157.1 coordinate 20,900, forward strand.
TAATTTTGTCTCTGTTCTTACTCCTTTAAGAGTGTCTATCCATTCAATTTCCATCACACCAACGATAGACTTGCGCAGTAAGCGAAAGATAACTAAAGGTAAACTAGGCCTCAGTCTGACGTTGGCTGTATGATCAACAAATACATTTATATAAACGTTATATACATACCATAACTGAATACTTTGAGCGGTTGACATCAAATCATACCAGTGCAGCAAACAAAATGTTTAGCTCACTAGAGTAGCTACCTAGTTAACGTCAGCTCAAATATCGAAGGGTTAGCATGCAAGGTAGTTAGTAGTTAGCTAGAAACTGGCTAATAACACATAAACATGACTCTGGCAACTGACAACACTGTACATACCGAATGTCCTCCTTTGTTTAAATGGTCTGTCGGATGGCATCACTGTAGATTTTAAATTAATAGGAGAAATAATATACTAAACAGCTCGCCAGTGTTGCTAAACGATTCGTTGTTGGAACGGTCAGACTCTTGCTCCTTGCTTGTCGTAAGGGTCAGTACTTAGTGACTTCACAAAAACCGCAAGACTTTGACGTCAACAACAGGATTTAAAGGGAAAGTTTTGCTAGTATTTTGCCAGCAGCTTTAACGATGCCGTCATAATCGTATGGTAATGAGGAAACCATAAACGCCAAAGTCAATATGTTGCATAGTATATGATTCGTTTTAAAATTAGGATATTTTTTACAAATTTTCTAATGAATACAAATGGCAAATGAAATAATTTAAACCACAATAATAAAGCATAAAGTGTGCAAGACTCTAGACCTGAATTTGGCCTATGCAAATTGAAACTGAATAGTCTGAATGAAAAATGTCAACTGAAACACATGGGAAAAATCTTAAAAATATAAATATATATACAAAATTAACTGTATATTTCATCTTTTTTGTATACTTTGATATTTTGTGATGTACAGCACTTTGATCAACGACAGTTGTTTTAAATTTGCTTTAAAAATAAAGTTGACTTTGATAAATATGAGTAGCCTACAAGAATGCGCAAAATGTTTCCTGCAACATCATAGGCTACGGAGGTGGCAAGCATCAAAACCCTACAGCTTTTAGCCAATCCAAATACTGTAATCAATTGTAAAACATTTGAAAACAAGATGAACAATAGACCCATGCGCATGTGCGTAAAGCAACACATTCAACAATGCATATTTTACCATACACTGTTTTTGAATGGGCTACAGCGTTATCACCACATGTTGGCTTACAATTTGTAATTTGACAATAGAACATCAAATAGGTACGCTTATCCACCACAATAGGCTATGCTGCATTCATTGTCAACCACTTATTCTACACACAGGGGTCTGGAGCCAATCCCAGCAGACATCGGGCAAAAGGCAGGGTACACCCAGGACAGGCCACCAGTTCATCACAGGGCCGCACACAGACAAACAACCAGCCACACTCACATCCACCCATAGGGACAATGTAGGGTCACCAATTAACCAAGGCCGCATGACCTTTGGGAGGAAGCTGGAGCACCCGGAGAGAACCCACACAGCACATGCAAACTCCACACAGAAAGGCTGGGGCAACCTGGGGATCGAACCTGTGATCTTCTTGCTGTGAGGCGACAGTGCAAACCACTGCACCACCGTGCTGCCCAGGCTGTTCTGCACTAAACGAAAAATGCATTTCACTAAAATGAAAAAATAATTTACACAAGGTCTTTCCAAGAGTCATTGATCTAAAAAACTTCTGAAACTTTCTTGGCCACATTCTCTAGGCTTCTATTTAATTTAGCAGATCTTGCGGTTACAAGACAGGCTCTCCACCAGATACGTCTGATTTTAGAGTAAGTAATTTTTTCGTACTTGACACACGTGCAAATTTTTTCAGTCTCTAACAAACCTATGACTAAAGTGCATTTTGCTACCGGGACATCAACTCTAAAAATGCTGCCTAGAACAGGATTGCAACTACAGTTATATCTGTGCAGTTGAATGTGATAATATAATTGTGGAAATCAGGTTCTGGTGATTCAACTAAGTTAAAGCAGAATGGTTGTACAGTAGTTTGATTCAATGCTAGCTAATAGCAGTCAGCTATCTACTTAATTTGTTTTGAGTTTGTTAGGTCGGCTATTGTATCCACTTGAATGATTTCATTTAGCAGATTCTCAAATATAGCTTGAACAATGTAGATTTGACGTTGTAAGTAATATAACATTTTATAAACCTGCAGCTTCAAACGCACGGCCAATGACGCCTTGTCATGTACACCAGATACGTCAAACTCGTTGCGCCGGAAGTCATTCATTGTCAGTGAAGCAATCCGAAAAAATGCATTGGAAATGTCGTAGTGGTCTGCGTTGCAATCCGGATGCCGCATGCGTTCAATATTTTCCAACTCTTGCATAATTTTTCCGTACGCAAATGTTCTAGATACAGCCAGAAGTCTGAAATATTTAAGGAATTATTTTGTTGTACGCGCGCACGCACGCACCCCTCATGTCTTTTTACCTATTATGTTGCATTACAGACTTAGGTTCAATGTTTTTTTTTTTATCTGAATTGTATGTGATGGATCAGAACACAATCGTCTAAGTTGGAGAAGTGAAATGAGAAAAATATATACATAAAACTATTTTTTTAAATAGAAAACTGAAAATTGGCATGTGCATATGTATTCGCCCCCTTTGTTATGAAGGCCATGAAAAACTCTGGTGCAACCAATTACCTTCAGAAGTCACATAATTAGTAAAATGATGTCCACCTGTGTGCAATCTAAGTGTCACATGATCTGTCAGTACATATACACAACTTTTTTGAAAGGCCACAGAGGCTGCAACACCTAAGCAAGAGGCACCACTAACCAAACACTGCAATGAAGACCAAGGAACTCTCCAAACAAGGAACAATGTTGTTGAGAAGTACAAGTTTTGACCTGTGAGCGACAGGTGAGGAGGAGCTCTTAGTCCCCGTAGAAGAGTCGAAATCAACTCCGCCATCTTAACACTGAACTCCATGTCAACCATCATCCCCACAGGCTGGAAGCCAAACCTCTCCCCCTTTTCAGGCTGAGGGGAAGTAAAAGACCTACCACCTTACCAATCAGTGGGATATTCGTGTGTGTGTGTAAGCGTGTGCAGATTTACTTTCTTGAGCCTTGCAAAATATGATGTTTCAAAATGAGTATACGAGTTACAAAGAAAAGGTTAATATACAGACCAGTCTAAACATCCGACCCCATGATGTAGCATTATACAGTTTACATTAAATGAGATTAAATGAGGTAGATTAATGATGATCACATAAAATAAGTCACACTTAATGTAGAATGGTTTGAGGTAGCAATTAATTAATCTAACGGTTAACAATACTAACAAACATGTATACTTCCCCAACACTACCCCACAGCCCCCCAAAACTCTTTCATCTTTATTGAAAAACAGCCTCATTCAAGGTTTTATGTCCAGCGGTGCACAGTCCCTCCCTGCGCACAGGAGGCAATCCTCCCTTTGGCATAGAGCTGTCACGTCCTGACTATGCCCCTAGCCATCTTCGTGCTGGCTGGGGCCATAGTCAGGACGTGGCCAGAAGAGGTGCCTCTAGGCACCTCTATGTTCTTGCGTCTCCCCAATTGGATGCAGGTGCTGGTTGTTGCCTCCAATTGGGGAACCTATTTATGTTGAGTGTTTGCCCACACTAGTGTGTATTATTGTGGCTTGTCAGCCGAAGGCTATGCAGCCCTGTCCTTTGGTCTCGATTATATTTGTTTGTTTCCTTTCTTAATTAAACTATGGATTACAACCTCAACTCCGTCTCTGCGCCCGTGTCCTTCAACCAGAATCATGACAAGAGCACAATCAAGAGGTACAGGATGGTGATGATGTCCATCTCTGTGAGTGTGTCAAATGCGCTTCCACTGTCCCCTGCTGCAGAACAGACACCAGTTAATCTTATATGGACAAGGATAGTGTCTGTGTGTGGCTTCAGGGCTCCCGTGACGGGCCACACTCAGGACACCCCAACAGTGGATACAAAGGCAGTAAACTTTAGAAATGCCCCTCTCTGAGCTCAAGGTAATTGCCTGCTCATGACTATCTCTCAGCATAAGACATATATTATGATAAACATAGAACTTCTCTGTATGTTTAATTCATCCAATCCCAGAAGTCATTTACTGTGAGTGTGGATTCCACATTAATATGTTTATAATAAAATTACATGATTATACATTGCACATTAATATAAGTATACATTTATTTATGCATTTTATAGAAATATTCCCCATAGTAACACTGAAGAAGAGCTCATATGTAGCTTCCAACTATGTGTTTATGGGATTGCCAAAATAGATTAACTAATTAACATAAATGTTTTGTAGTAGCCTACCAGATCAAAGTTTGAGACACAATATTTGAGCGGGATAATATCCTAGACCTGATTGGTAAAAAAATTCTGCTCTCTTCTTTCACACCCTCCTCTCTACTCGCCTCCTCTCTTGTCCCCCCCTCTCCTCCCTTTCTCTTGTATTCCTTTCTCCACTCCTGTCCTATCCACTCCACGCACCTGGCTGTCCCTGGCAGTAATGTTTCCCCTAGTGGGACGTGACTTAATGAAAGGGTCAAGGAATTACAAAATTGCCATGAAACGCCTAGGACGGTGGCTGCTGGCTGCAGCCGCACTCCTCTTTTTCTCCTTCTCTGCGTTTTTGTCTTAAGTATCTGTCCCTTAGGTTTCTCCATTTCTTTCTACAGTCATCTTATAGTGAAAAATAAATTCATTATCTTATGCATTTCACATTTGTTGATTACTCATACGTTCTCTAGCTCTATACCACACCTCTCTACCACACCTATTAGCCTATAAAACGTGGCTAGCAAAAGTTACGTGACAAGCAATAGCTACAGTTGCCATCATGGTGAACTAGCTATAACAAATTAAGAATTTCACAACACAACAAACCTGGCATCTTTGCTTGCATGGCTATACTTTTCCAGGTGGCTAGATACGAGCAAAACAAGGCTCTCCTCCATCTTTGCGATACTGGTTATGAAGATGCGGAAGATTGATTGCGATGTTTGCGTTAAATTACCGTAGAGTAATTTTATGCCGTGTCTGGTGTCAACAAGGCTTTAGTTCTCACTTGAAACCATACGGAATGCTGCCGCAGAACCCCGCAACCCCACTCTGGTATGCCAGTGCAGATACTTGTTCTGTAGCAATGGCCCACATGACTTGAACTGAGGTTAACCAATTCACTTGCATTTTATTTATGTATTGATATGTTTCTTGAGTGTAAATTTAAGATGTTATATTTGCCTAATGGCAAATGCTCATTTACTGCAACCATCTCACAGCAACATGAAGTACAGAATGGGTCAGATTTTTTTAACAGAAGAATGCTTATGTGTTGCGTATGGTAATTTGTTAAATCCCAATAATTTTGTGTACATGCAAATTGTAGGATTTCTACACACCAGAATTTGTTAGGAATGTACACACAAGTGATACATGAGGACCCTGCCCTGGACAGCAGGCAGGCCTATCACCCATTGATATGTTGTTTTGGTACTCTCTTTAGTCTGGAGGACATACCGTTGTGATTAAGCATGTTTTTTCCTGATAATATGGGTGTATCTATGCTTTTGTTAGAGGACACAACACAAAGTAATGTAGCTTTGCAAATATGTTCCATATTCTTTCCATCCTTGGAAACTGGCCAAAGGGCAATGGTTGGACATGTGGTGCTCATTACCCGACACATTCCCCATATATCCTATCCATACATCCTATGTGTGGAAGGCTGGACATCTAAGACAGACTATATTTTGTGAATAAACAACAAGGAACCCTCCCCCCTGACATGGGTTCATCATTATTCTGCAAAAGAGCCAGAAGCCAACAGTGTCCATGATTTCCCCAAATAAATGCAAATTTTGCCTCCTCAAACCACAGGACAGTTTTCCATATTACCTCAGTCCATCTTAAGTGAACTTGGGCCCAGAGAAGGCAGTGGCAGTTCTGGATCTTGTTTATACGTGGTTTCTTGTTTGTACAGTAGAGTATTGTCACTTTTCTAATGCATGGTACCGGATTGACTTTACTTGCCTCGCCTTTGACTCCACCCGCATTGGGAGCTTTTCCACTGCACCCTGTACCTATAGTGACATCACCGGAAAACTGCCATTACTCCACTTCTGATGCAACACACACGGAAACAACAATGGAGCTAACTGAATGTACATATACTGATTCAGAAAAAGCTTTAACTAGTACCTGGGTTTCAGACTCTGCACATAATCTTCATAAGGGAATGAACATTTTACCGCCGACCCTGTGTGGTGAAACGGGATGATAAGGGCCTTTCAGTGGACCCACAGTAGCCTTAACAATACCAAAGTAGGTGTCTAGCGGTTTGAAATCTCAAAAGATTATGTCTGGATGCCCAATTGGATAAGTCTTTGTCTTGTTGCAGAATGGGTAAAGACGACAGACATCGGTATACTGAATAGTCTCTCCTTCTTGAGCCGTAACCTTCAAATTAATTGCTTTGGTATGCCCTCCGAAAAGAGCATCCCTAGGGTCAAGACGATCTGGAGCACCAAAGGTCTTCAAGAAAGATTGGACATCTGTGGATGTGTTTTTAAGCTAATTCCACTCACAATCCTATATGTATTGAACATGCAAATTGTGTTGTTCTTTTAAAGCCTCAGGTTTGACAGCCATTGTTTGTGCATCTTTGTTACCGGGTTTGTGCTTGTTGAACAGTAACACTTTGGGTGACCTTGCCAGAAACAGTCTAGAAATTCATAGACTGCACACACTATCGCGTTCAACGTATCCATCAACAAAGTAGGCACTGATTTTCATTTCACCCCAGTTCAGGGCATGCTGTATTGATATATTCTCGAGAGGGCACATATTCAAGCCACTGGATTCAGCTGTTTGAGAATGTCTTCTGACAATGGTTGTAGTTGTGTGAGGGGACCAATGCAATGATGTCCTTGGTGAGGAATTTGTTGCAAAAGACTTTCATGCAAGCTGACGCAATTGTAATTGACTGGAATGGGTCAACACCACCACACTCCAGGAACTCGAGTCTGTAGCTCATACAATTCTCTCTCAAGATTACCACATCATTCACACAGTAAGCCTTAATTTTGCATGACAAAGGGGTCTGTGGAAACAGTTCTGTACCATTGCAAAAACTTATTTTTCTTTAGCCATCATGGTGTTCACACCATAGTATTGGTACCGGATGGGGACCAACATAGTTCTCATACTCCTTCATGTAAAATTTGTTAGGAAAGTAGACTTTTTTCAAATACATAACACCCATAGCACGTGGCAAGGCCGCCAGCTTCATCAGTAGGAAGCAATGACTATCAATGCATCTCTGATTGAATGTGCTATCTGTAAAAATCATAAGCTTACTCCCATAAGCAATAAGTCTCATGCCAATACTATTGTTAGCAAGGCACTGCTTCAAGATGTAACCATCGAAACCTTTAGAGTTGTGTGCTATAAATGTGTAGTCAGTATATTTCGGTTGCCTAAACTTTTGGAAGAAAGCAGCGACACAACCATCTCCGGCCAAACATTGCGTCTCGTTATCAAAGATAGTTGCGCACACAAAATTAGCAGTGTATATCGTTCATAGGATTGGCGATTGTCTCAAAATCATAAAATATATAGCGATCACTGGGGTCCTCAGGTTTAGAGGGTTTAATGAAACACTGATGATTACTTTCAACAGACATATCCACATTACAATTCGGACATATGTTAGCCATGCACTTGTGCGCGTGATAGTTGGTAATACCAACGTTTTAATGATGGCCGCAATCGACACAGTAATTCTTCTGATCACACCTGCTAACCCAACGACCCGCACTTTTGTGGTGCATCAAGCCTTTATGCTGTCTATAACAAAAGTCTGAATAACATATCTGCTTACAGTCCGGGCACTGCTTTGTGTTATGGGGTTGGTTATGACAATCTTCATGAAGACAGACACTACAGCTATGTTTAGTGTTAAAACCTGTATAACACCACTCACAAACAGATGACAAACCCAGAAAACCCTTTAAATTCACAATCCAATAGAAGTGGTTATGTTGTAAGTAAATAGTCGGTTCTAGGGTGGGTGTCCTCGCTGTTTTGAAACTTGGTAAAGTGACCATCCCATGTTCGATGAAAGACAACGATTTTACACCCTTTCATTTCTTAAAACCGAACAGTATCCGTGAATGCCACTCAATCACCTAACGCTAAACTAGCCCCCATATGTAGCTCACAACCACTAACCAGGGCCTCAGCATATGTGTACAGCGGGTTCAACATACCCATCAAACAAGTGGAAAAACATGTAGAATCATTATTCACAGCCACATAAAAATGCCTTCTTCTTTATTGATAATCTGCTCTCAGCAGTACATTCATTATATCATCTGCGCTCATGGTCACATGTACGGGGGATATCAGAGATTCACAAGTCAACTCGATCACCAGGCCCGTGTACAAAATCTGAAGCTCTAACAATCATGGTATCCAAGCCTGCCATAATGATTGAATAGAATGTGCAAAAATCCCCAACTTCACCAGTATTTTGGAAATACCATAATTCAACATTGTCAAACGCAACTCTAAGATCGCCATTGTTACAATGACTTTGCATCAGGGAGCTCAGCGGAGAGATGTAGATGTTGTTGGTTGTTCCGTGTCTTGTCTGTTGTTAGCAATATCTTTCACCATTTCTCTAGCCTAACGTGTAAATTATGATCCACTTACAGGTTAAAATATTATTCTAACTCAAGCGTACATCACAGGTGTGATGAGTTGACTGTAAAATATGTATTACCTTCAGCTTTCATGCATGAAAGAAAACATTAAAACAAAAAGCCTCTGACGCTGTGTAGCCACAAGGTGGGGTATCCGTAACTGAAGCCATTGATGTACTCTGTAGCATCACCGGGGGTCCTCAAGCTGTTAGTTGGTTAATAGATTACAAAGGTTCAGCTGTATGCATATTGTCATGATATTAATAACATTTTAGTATAAGACTGAAAATGTCTGTAAATAATTAGACTTACACAAAAAGTATTTGTTCAGGTTGTGTGTAAGATCACAACCGCCCAGACCAACTGGCTGGTCACTTCGTCTAAAATAAATACAAAGAGGGTTAACAGAAGACCAAGCGTATACAGGTATTTATAGCCATTTAGTAATAATGTTAAAAGTCTACTTACCAAGGTTAGAAGGTCCAAAAATATGTTTGCCAAACATGGCTGGGTTTAGGTACATTCAACCTAAACAAGAGCTTTAAGTCAGACAATATGAACCACATATAAAAGCACTTATATTGCACCAACATGTAATTTTTTATACATAACATTTTTTAATTTGTCATTTGTTGGTGATTGCAATTGCAACACAATTCAAATCAATTACTTGTACTAACTATGTTTGCGTGCTGGAAACAACAGCTAACTTCTGTGGAAGCTACAGATTTAATAAGACAACCAGGAAACAGTCAAAAGGTTACGCCTCTGTCACTGGTTCACGTCATTGTCCTTCACTTTAGAAGTAAAGCAGTTACAATGCATACAATTGCTACACGGACACAGTTTTAACCATTTGTACACGTTTGACTAGCACTGATGCACTCGGTCTGGTAGGAACGCCGTTCACGTTAGTTATCGCGGCTCAGCCTTGACATCACAAAAGAGCATGTTTCCTGCATGTAATTCTGTGCTTGTGGAAATACACCACGCTACATTGTAAAACGTGGTTAACAACTACTGGTTCTACATCTGTTGTAATACTTATCGGAACATAAAATGCTGGGTGTTATAGCATTGCTGAACCCTGGTGTCCTTTTGTTGAACATCGAACATCATACATCATGCCACTGATATGACACTTGTTTATTGCCTGGGAATTTAACATTCCGGAACCCATTTGTTAAACATCAAACATAAACACATCAATGCAATCATAAATTACAAAGTCACTGTACATGCATACGCCATTCCGGAAGTCCCGCCCTAACACGCGTCATACAGGAAGTCCATGCATCACACTGGAAGTCCCACCCACCAAACCGGATATCCTGCCCACCTGTCAAATCAATCTGTAAGCCCTACCCACCAGGGTCATGAATCACCAAAGTGAGACAATATAACCTACATAAACTATTTACCCATGTGTTTTGTTTATTTAATCAGACATTATTAAAATATCTTCTTCTGGAACAATGACATATTTTTTAAATATCTCTTGGTAACAAGCTCTTTTTGATGTGATTAGCCAATGATTTTGCCATTTCCTAAATTACAACATCAGGGCTGCAGTCCCCGTTTTTACCACGTAACTAAAGCTAAGCACACATCGTTAAGTGTCAACGTAGGTCATACATGTCCTCACCACAGGTTTCCGATGCCTAAAATGCTAAATTTCTTGGTCTTCTTGTTGTTCCAGATGTGTTCGTCTGGATACTCATGCTGATTTAACTGACTTGTTCTTTTAGAGTGGTTTGACTCACCAATCAGAGTGCACATCATCCATCAGTGGTCACGGCACCATACTGTTGGATTCTGTCCATTTTTGATCCATGAATGCAACCAGAAGTCAGGGGAGAGACATTTCTATTCAGCATGAGGCTACAATGTTAACCTTCCATAGTTACATTTTTCTCCAATAATTACAAAATGAACACAGTCTTTTATGCCAGTACACATAGGAGGCGGTCAGTGGTCATAGCCAATCATTTCAAAGTCCATTAACCAGAAAATTGTGAGGGCGGGGCAGTGAAATGCCCAAGCAACAGCATCAGATCTGGCTCGGCACAGCACTGTCCTCCTGGGTCCTATGTATGGCCTGGGAATATCACTCGTAACAGCTGGGTCACCTGCTCCCACCACACCCATTCCCTGACTGGTCCATGTACGAGCAGGGTCATCTGCTGCCACCACACCTATGCCCTGACTGGTTCACGTTTGAGCAGGGTCACCTGCCACCACCACCCCAATCTCTTGCCTGGTCATCGTACAGGCAGGGTCACCTGCCACAACCCCCATCTCCTGCTTGGACCTCGTACCAGCAGGTTCACCTGCAACAACCCTATCTCCTGCCTGGTCCTCGTACCAGCAGGGTCACTGGCAACAACCCCCATCTCCTGCCTGGTCCTAATATAAAAAATGATTTATATTTAGTTAGAGACACAGTGTGTGATTTAAGTGTTCCGTAAATTTTTTTGAGAAGAGAAGCAGATTGCTAGTATTCTGCCTTTAATGGAGTGGCCAGCAGTCACCGGATCTAAACCCTATTGAGCGGCGGTAGGAGCAGCTTAAATGTATGGTACGTAAGTGCCCATTAAGCCAATCCAATTTGTGGGAGGTGCCTCAGGAAGCATGAGATGAAATCTCTTCAAATTAGCTCAACAAATTGACAACTAGAATGTCAAAGGTCTGCAAGGCTGTAATTTTAATTGCAAATGGAGGATTCTTTGATGAAAGCAAAGTTGCAAAGGACACTTTTGATTTCAATTAAAAATGATAATTTCTATCCTTGTCAATGACTATGTTTTCATTGAAAAAACTAGGATATTTTTAAGTGACTCCAAATTATTGAACAGGAGTGTATATGCACATCTTGGACCGCTGTACTTATTCAATGAGGAAAATTGCTAGACAGTTTACAAATGATTACAGGTAGCGCCTAAAAAAACAACATACAACCAGATTTACTTTTTTTTATTTTTTCACAGTAGGCTATGACCAATCTCATACGTTAACATATGTATAGTTCTGATACTGTGCCATGTTAGCCCATGACTTGACCCTTCCTACTTTCAGAAAACTGTCATTATGTAACCTATTTCTTTGCTCTTACCGCACTTTGAGAAGTATAATACATTGTAAAAGAAGTGCACCCTAGTTCTGTATATTGTGCCTTGATATGCACAAAGATGTTGACATAACCTTAATGGGTAGAACAATTAAATGAATATCATATTGCTTTAGCTGGTAGAAGATTATTCCTAGAAATTAAGTCATACACTGATCTGCATAGGAGTAAACTTACAACATAAAAAGACACATTTAGCTACCCCCAATGCATGATCACCACACCAAAATATAACCCACCAGCATGGACCATACTTACATACAATATGACTTGTGACATTTCTATATAGTATTAACCCCCCCAAAAAAAGTTATTACAGAATTATTTGACAGTCCATTCCTATATGATGTTAAGTGATTAACACAATTTCAGACAGGTGAGATAAAACAAATTATTATAAAAATGCACAAACCCATCACAATCTGTCACCTGGAATATATGAATCTAGCTCCCAAAAGCTTACAGTGCAACTTATCACTTCTCTAAAAGAAACAATTCGGCCATTAAATAAACATTTTCAAAAATAGCAACAAAATACTGCATGTGATCTTAGTCTGAAGGGTTCTGAATGACGATGAGGAAATAGTCTTTATCTGTGGGGGAAAGTAAAAAAAGTATTATTTTTAAGATAAATATACTCTTGGGAAAATATGACTACAGAAAGAACACATTGCCATACCCATTGGTAACACACCAGTGTGGTGTGTCACCAATGGGTGTGGCAACTGCAACAGCATTAACAGCAAAGGCTGTACAGAGGGTGGTGCCAGACAGGAAGCAAGCAAGTTTATTTATATAGCACATATGAATACATAATACATAAAATAGAAATAGAATATAAAAACATAGGAAGCTATGAAAGCTGTAAGACAAAACAGTGCTGTTATAAAAACATAGGAAGCTATAAGGCTCACAGTGTGGTTAAGTTTAAGAACTCAGGCATAGGCAGGTTAGACTGTGTAGTTCTGGTGGTCCGTCTTATACTTTAAATGTTTTCACTAAAGAAACACGCAAATTCATTGTATTTCACAGTGGACATGAGTTCTGATGCTATTTAGCATTATTGTCCGTACTATTATCTATGTGGATGTTAAAATCTCCAGTAATAATAAACTGATATAACAGAAAGTAGTTCAGCAAAATCATCAATAAAATGTGCAAAGTATGTAAATGATTAAAAACAAAATTTTGCGGGTACCCTTCAATTTAAAGAGGTATTCAAAAGAAGTAAAATTAACTAGTGTATGTTCTTTGCACTGGAATGTATCTTTGAATAAAGCAGCCACTCCACCCTTCCTACCATTTCGACACATTCATATAGCCAGGTGCTGTCTCGTTAAGAATACTGAGTATAATTAGATACTTAAAAATGCACTATTCATCAACAATAATCAGAACAAGTACTTTCATTGCAAATTATGAAAAATATTACATTACATAATTCTGTTTAGTGATGCAATGGGAGGGGGCAAATTATATTTTTATGATGGGGGGGTGTGTCCCCCATGGGATTTGCACCTATGCGTAAGCCAAAAGTAGCTTCTACACTTGGTCAAACCAGCTTTTATTGTGGAATATGCTTTAAAACATATAAGGCTTGAATGCCATGTGAGTTTGAAAGTTCAAAGCATTGCTTTGTGTTTTCAATGTGATCACAATGAAGTCAATCAATTTAGAGCTAGGACACCATCTTTGAAAAGCCATGCTACGTGTGTTTTTGAGAATAGAATAATAGAAGTTACCTGGAGCAATCATAATCTCATTTTTTTTGGAGCGGATTCTGAGGAAGGTGAGATCATTCTGGGGATCAATATCCCTAACTGTGCTACGTGCCTTCATCACTAATTGATGAAAGAGTCCAGCATATTGCACTGTGCTGCTGTTGTCCAGGGTGGTCTTGATCGGTATACCTGGTGGAGAATAAGACCAGTGAATGCCATTGTGCAGTCTCTGTGAGATCATTGCAGTTAAATAATGAATTTCACCATAATTTAGCATAAATGGTAATAATATCATAGTTAATCAGTTTAGAAATTAAAAGGATCTCTAGTTTGAACTGTGGTCCTGTAGCTAGCCGCTTAATCACCTTCAGCATTGACAATGATGATTCCTTGTACACCTTTCTGACTTTGAATTCTCTTCAGAGTTTCCTCTACTTCAGCCTAAAAGAACAGTTATTTTAAATATAATTGAATTATAATTTTGCTACAGTACTTATTGGAAGAAAACATCCATCAAGATTCCTATTATTAGACAGCGGAACAAAACAACGAGGCTAGCTAGTCCTAACGACCTAGCTGAATTCAGCAGGCCAACTTGGCTAGTTCGAAAGTGAACGTTGGACTTGGCCCGTGGTGGCTACACAGTTAATCGTTTGTAAATGTAAACCGTTAAACGGCTCATAATATGATGTACAGTACAACCTGACACATTAGCAAGCAGCAACCTTGCTAAGTTAGCTATGGCAACGCCCAGTTTAGTCGTTACTATTAAATTTTGCAATACAATACTACGAACTAAACAGAGAACCTACACATATAACCGACAAGAATACACATTTTAAGGACGACACTTGCCATTTTGACCGCGTAGTTTCAGTCCAAGAAATGAATCAACGACATCAGCGTCTTGTGAGCAACATTAAAAAATCACTTCCGGGTCACGAAAATTAGGAATTTTTCAAAATAAAAGAGACCAAAATATTACTTTAAAACTGATATAAATAGAGTTTATTAATTGTTTAATACAATTTTCCTCTCGAAACATAGAAAACAATTCATGTTTGACCATATTAAAGAGTAAATTCAATAAAAAGTGGGTATTAAAACACATTCCAGGGGCAAAATTCACGAAATGCCAATGACTGAATATGGA
>JACXGJ010006158.1:0-15814 GCA_016801105.1 Esox niger
ACACACACACACACACACACACACATACATGATCAGCAGTGGGATGATTTCGTTGAGTGTCTAGTGCTGATAATAAATCATAGTGTATAACAATGCGTTGCGCGTGGTTAAAAAATTAATCCCATCTGTCAACCCCTCCCTAGGTCGCAAAATTGAAATCCCTGTGTCGGCAAGGCAAACGTTTTTTATGGCTTTGTCGCGGAGCAAGAACATTCACCTAAATTCGTTGACCTCCGTTTGTTAAATGTAGATGCCAAATCTAGTAGCTTGTGGGCTCACTGCACAAGCCAATAAGTCTTTGCACTCTGCTCTCTCTTTCCGAGAGAGGTGTGTGCTAAAAGAGACAATCCAACAATTGCTTTAAGCGATTTATGAGCTTTGACAAATATTAGATATTTGTTGTTATTGTAAAAGTCGGTATCTATATAATCCCTACTATTATTAAAATAAAATAACAATTTGTTTGAACCTGCTTTACTTTGGCCTGTGTAGAAAAGTGGTGCCATTAATAGAAAACAAAACATAGGCAACAGTAGCCTAGTCAGGTTACCAATGCCTAAATCGGGGGAGTGATGCAACAATTTGCCAGGTTTACCTGTTTTAATACACTTTTATCACACCCAGCTAACAAAACTGACGCGTAAGTACGTCCATGGAATGTCCAGATGTTATGTCATAGTCTTTGCTGAGCAGTCGTTCATTTCTTCGTCTTCCGTCGGTTACCGAGAAACCGCGGCGACGCGATATCCCTCTGGCCGAGGCCACGAGAAGAGCCAGCAGTCAGACGGTCATGTCGGTTCCACTCAGTTATAAACGCCGTGCTTCAGTTGCCTTATACCACACACTGTATAATGTTCAAAATAACAATAAATAATGAAAACTAATATTACGTTAAAAACAACGAGACACAGATGTGGGCAATCTGACGGATTTAGTATATACGTAAATCCGACTGTTGTTTGTAAGTGAAGTGTGATGAAAGTGTGAAAGCTGGACCTTCGCGGTTCATCCCAGTAGGCTAATTAGCGGGGAAATTAAACGGTTGATGAACAAGGAACCTGTGGATTAAGAACTGAGCAAATGTCGGTGGGGAATTTACCTAAAATAAATTGTAAATAAATTAATAGAAGTGGTTCTAGTGTAGTGCGTGTAGTTAATCAGCCAGTTAATCAGAGTAAATTACATCTAATTCATGAGATTTTTATCGCCAAGGCAATAGACTCTAGTGGTGCTCAAAGTGAGTTAAATCTTTGCATTGGCTTCCGGTCAGTTACAGAATAGACTTTAAAGTGGTGCTTTTAGTTTATAAATCTCTGAATGGTTTAGGACTCAAATACATTTCTGATATGTTTGAAGAATATAAACCGAGCAGGGCTCTAAGATCCATGAACTCAGGTCAGGCTAAAAACACGTGCACTTTTCACGTGCCTATGACTGAGCTCTCAAACGCAACCCCACTGTGAGCCTGTTTTAATAACACCACTGTTTAGTATTACAGTTTTTCTAGCTTCCTTTGTTTTATATTCTATTTCAATTCTATTATCCTATGTTTTATTATTTATGCTGTTTTATATTTCTCTTCTTAATTTATTGTGTTATTAAATGTACATCCTGCTATATTTTACCAATTGTAATGCAAGTTCTGGTGCTATCAGAGGAATAACCTCTGTGTAAACTGTTTCTGATTTTATTCCATTATTTCTATTTTCACTGTAAAGCACATTGAATTGCTTCAATGTATAAATTGTGCTATATAAATAAACTTGCTTGCTTGCTTAATGCGCTTGATTTAATTAATATCTGTCCTCATTAAGATAATGTGGGATAATCATATTTCTAACACAAAACGTTTGAATCCACGACATGCTCTGGATGTTATTGTCGTGGGGAAATGTGTGTTTGCTCTGGGTGTTATTGTCGTGGGGAGATGTGTGTTTGCTCTGGATGTTATTGTTGTGGGGAGAAGGGTGTTTGCTCTGGACTTTATTGTTGTGGGGAGAAATTAGTTTGCTCTGGATGTTATTGTTGTGGGGAGAAGTGTGTTTGCTCTGGACGTTATTGTTGTCGGGAGAAGTGTGTTTGCTCTGGATGTTATTGTTGTGGGGAGAAGTATGTTAACTCTGGATGTTATTGTTGTGGGGAGGAGTGTGTTTGCTCTGGATGTCATTGTCGTGAGGAGAAGTGTATTTGCTCTGGATGTTATTGTTGTGGGGAGGAGGGTTTTTCCTCTGGGTATTGTTTTTGTTGTTGTTAGGAGGATTGGTTCAGAGGCTTTATCTTTCTAGGCCGTGTGTATTTGAGCTTGGATGGATATTGCGATCCAATTTAACTCTCTGAGACAGATTACATATGTTTTTCCCTGATAAGTATTTTGAATCACCATCTCTCAATAATAGCATGCAAAGCATTGAAAACATGTTCTCAATACAAGTGCTGATGGCTCAAATTTTTATTTGCAGAAATGCATTGGGAAAGAAGGGGACATGCCCATTAATAAATATTTTTTTCTTATTATTCGTCATTTGTGGACAGTCAACTTTGAAACACATATACAAATGGGCAAATGATGAAGAAGCTACAGATGTTGGGCCATGGCCTTGTGTCTGTCACAAAATCTAATCCCTGACACAAAACTTTGTGGCTATAGAAGCTAGTGAGAACTTCTTCCTATTTACATTAGACTCCATTCAGGCATGTTCTGTACCCGACCACCGGACAATGTAACTACATACAGTATATCTGCTGATTATTTTCAATGCAGCTCTAATGTCTAATTCAGACATCTGGCCAGGATTTACCCTAGAGATTGCAGGCGATTCTGTTCTCTGGCAATTTGCACAGGTAAGTATATCGTGCTTCCAAGCACCTACAGCGTTGTGTGACCACACTACCTTGTATTTAGTGCAAAAATACATCAACCTTAAAACCAGACCCACTTCTGTCACATTCAATCCTTGAACACACACACACACAACTCCTTGTTATCCCCAGGCCCATCGAGGTTCTTCTGGCGTGGTATACTATCAGTGGACCTCAGTGTGATTGTCTCTGACAGGTGAACTGAGTCATTCCTACCAATCACTGTGTAAAAACAGAACACAGGGTTGGGGTCAATTCCCATTCTATTCCACTAAATTTAGAATGTACACTGAAATTAAATTATTATTTTTTCCCCGTGCTTTTCATGAGCAACATAGAAAGGACTGGAATAGATGTGGAATTTACAGTCCACGATACCCTCACTCTGCACAGCTCACTGTAACACATATGAGTCATTGGGGTCCTGTGATGAAGATATAGATTGTGTAAGGGATGGGCAAATGTGTACAACTCAGTGGAAAGCATACAATGTGTTCAGCTGAGCTAGAGCCCTTTCTGCTCCAGTCCCATACGTTGCCCCTCCCTGCTCGCCGCGCTGCTTCCGAGTTCTTCGGAAAGGCATGAAACACAAATCCATTGCCAACACACCTATACAATTGTCAATGCAAAGGTGTTTTGCAGGACAAATGTAAACACATCCCAAAAGTTATCACTTTATCACTATCTTTAAGGCGTACAGAGATAGATATCTCTCTCTCAGGAGTACAGAGACATCTTTCTTGCAGGTTAACAAGGTTTAACTATTATTTAGTTTACCTTATTACATTATCAATTACTCTGTCCATGATCTCATGCCTCGTGAGAGCATCAGGCCCCTCCTATCGGGACAATTATCCAATCAGATCTCTTCATTGTAGTATTAGACTCCACCCACTAGGTCAATAATCCAATCAGCTTCAGGTAGACGTTGCCCCTAACCACTAATGCATGAGCATGTGATGCTGTTAATGTTAGAATTGGGGTTTGGGTAGACTGATCCCAGATCTGTGGTAAGGCCACCCTACTTGTCTCTAACAGCATGAGCAAAAATAAATATTTTGGGAAAGGACATTGTACATAAATGGGATGGTCACAGGAGAAAACAGAACTGGTGGTCACACGACCATTTTGGACCTTCCGCAATCCCATCTATTTGATTTGATCTTATATGTGTGCGATAGTCCTGAATGAAATTCTGACTTAGTTTGTGATCACCTGATAAATCTGATTAGCAATTTAAGAAATAGCAGCATTGAAATGTTAGGTGGGACGGACCTACGAGGGGGGCGGATGAACGGTGGGTAGAATGCCGTGGCAGGTCATTCTAAACTCCTTTCCAACACATGCACATTCAGTTCTCCCTTATCAGCTGTCGGAGAGGCCTATCACTCGTCCCCTCCCCTATGTTTAGGATGAGAAGAGGTTGTCCTTTCCCAGACCCCTCCCCATGTCCGTGTCTCTTCCATTGGGATAAAGGAGAGGGGCTTGTCAATGTCACTACCCCTTACAAAGTCTCTGGCCAATAAACTGTTACCAGCCGAGACCCGTTCCCACCCCTCACAATCACCGCAGTCCTTAAGCACCCCCTTCAGTGACCCCTGTGACAAATTGGGGGTTGAGAGGTTGAGGCTGTCCTTCTGGAATTACCCAACCCCCTATTGAGCCCATAAACCCAGTGATAAAATACATGTTTAATTAATAGCATAGTGCCTGCGGTGGCTAGATTTATTTGTATTGTGTTCTAGCTCTTTCTAGAGTCTGCAATAGCGCAGTACTGCTGATTTATGGCTCTTTGCCAAGTAAATATAACCACAGTCAACTGATCGCCTGTTCAGTACAAATAATGTCTACATTTGTTTTCAATTCATTTATATGTATAGTTTTCAGACGGCTTAGTATAATAAAACGTGTGACAACTTGACTGCATACAACACCGTGCTCTATTTGACATTGACGAAGTAATCGAAAGTTTGTGTTTGTGTAAATGTTGTTTACATGGTTTGTTTTCACAAAAACTGCATACAAGCTTGGCCAGGTTGATTTGTGTATTCGCCTTCCAGACAAAACAAGGCGAATGGGACTTAGAAATGTCACAGCTTGTTATTCAACAATTCACTCTCCCACTAGGCTCTGATCAGATTCTCTGTGATCCGAGTTGTGCAGACGCAAGCGTGGTCGCTTCTTCGGGAGAGCAGCATTGACAGAGAGGAGGGAGAGAGGGAGGGAAGGCGGAGGAGAAAACAAGAGACAGACCATCTTTTGACACAATATCGTCGGTGGCTGCTGGCAACCGAGAGCTGTGTTGCTACAGCGCACGCCGATGAGCACGCACAAGACTCGCACTTCGGGTAACGTCATTGGAATAGACTAGACTTGGCACTGACTGACTCCTCGTAACCTACTTCACGTTGCAAGCAAGCACGGCTACAGGACGCGTGAGGCTCTACCTATGTTGAATGGCCGGATAGAAACTAGTGTGTTCTGCCTGGAACGTTAACAGACCATCCGCGGTCTCCTCCGCTGCCCTGGGACCGAAGGGTAAAGAGACACTGGAGAGGTGACAGCAAGCGTTTTGTGAATGAGACTGGATAATGGCTTCTTCTCCCGTCCCAATCACTCCAGCATCGATGGAAGGGGCGACACCGTCGCCCACTGGGATTGACGCGCCCACCACTCGTCAGGTGGGTTGAATGCATTTACTGTGGACTTAATCCGCTACAACATTGTTAGAAACACTGTTATTGAAATGTGGCAGATGCGGAATAGCTTGACTGAAATATACTTTGTCCTGCCAAACGTCCACTGGAGGATGGTTGTGAAGGCGTTTCCCTGGTTACCAAATTCTCCTCAAGGTGCAATGCTCGAACGCACAGGAAAAACAAAGTTGTCTGAAAGACATTTTAGTGGTTAGGATAGCCTACAGTCGTGCCTATACTTTAGATTCGGTTGGGAATTTACGGTGGGTACTGGTGGGCGAAAAGCTAATCTAACCAATGGTTTTAATTAGCCTGTGCTCAATCATAACTAAAACTGTTTGGAAAATTGTTCGGAATAGGCCTACCCATGCAGGGCCGGTCCTAGTGTTTCATGGACGACTTGACGAGATTTGGTTTCAGGGTCCCTCATCTTGCAGCCAAATACTGTATTTCAGTCAGTGGAAGTTGCTGGACGATATAACCCAAGGCATAGCTGGGCCCTGGCTTGGTGTTGTTCCATTACTATAAGTTTAGACATCTGACTGGACTATCTTCCAATCAAAACTATAAAATTGATGGCATGCCTAATTGAAAAGTGTCTTAATGACTGACATATCAGAATAAGAACTGTCAATGATAAGTTGACACTGAATTGTTTTAATTTATTTTGGCTTATTTGAAGAGATTTACGTTTCTGTATACATGCTTTCCAAGGACTATGCAGGTATTGGTTCACAGTTGACATTTTGGCAGTGACATTTGGACAGATAATTTGTTCAAGCCTCAGAGTCTAGTAAACAGATGTATCGTCATATCAGTGTCACCGGAGATTTGATCCTGACTAGGGAAAGAATGTCAAGCTTGCTAGCCTATGCCAGACTGAAATAGTATCACTCAAAACGCCATGATTTTGTAAGGGCTTACTGAACAGAAATGCACCCAAGTGACCCACATGTTCAGGGCTCCAGATTGACATATTCCACTGGTGCCACTGAGTTATTCAGTTGGTGGAACCAGCATATCATTTGGTTACACCCTGGAAAAGTGCCTCTATATTGTTGTTAAGAATGCAATATTGGCCTCACCTAACGGAGTTATAACAATTATTAGAGAAAGTACTTTTTTCATGGTTATTTTTGCTACAGTAATCCTTCATTGTAGTAAATACCTCGTTAGTTAGCACGCTGGGCGTCAACGTGGCCTGTACGAACAGGTTTCCCCTTCGTTGCGATTCCTTCATGGATATATCCATGGTATTTTCTGTGTATTTTCGATGACAACGCAGTTTGATCTGCCTTACAGTTGTTTTTTTACATTTACATTTGAGTAATTTAGCTGACGCCCTTATCCAGAGAGACTTATAGTAAGTGCAAACATTTTTAAAGAGCAAGGTGGGACAACTACACAGTTTAGTAGTAAGTGGATTCCAATCAATGAATTAGTTATCGGCAGTGTTCAGTGCTGGAATGAAGACAATGAAAATAATGAAAATAATAAACATGAAAAGTCATTATTTTCACAGTGTCTACTGTAATACCACCGAACTAAAGCACATGCAGTTACCATAGTTTGGATTGAGGGTGAGTTGTAGAACAGTCTCTGGTTTCTCCTTCGTGAAATAGCACCTTCTCTTCAGTGGTATTATTGACCGTGTTGGATTTTGCTATGAGTTCAGCTTCCTCATTCGGCCTTTCGGATTGCGTACTTTTCCATGTAGAGCCTATGTTTGGCGTGTTGTTTTATCGTGTTAGGGTCTCAAGTTGATGGGG
The DNA here is from genome assembly GCA_016801105.1 of Esox niger. NCBI lineage: Eukaryota > Metazoa > Chordata > Actinopteri > Esociformes > Esocidae > Esox > Esox niger. The sequence continues at coordinate 7,325 of JACXGJ010006158.1, forward strand.
TCACAAATTTCTGTGCCCCACTGCATCCAGTAGACAACATGAATTTCGCTTGTCACGTTGTTGTACCTGAATCGCCAGTTCTGATTCAGCATCTGCCCGGGTTCTGGTTCCTCTACTTGTTGGACTTGCTGCCGTACTGTTTTTTTGAAGGATGTAATTCTGAAGGGCTCCGCAGAGTTGATAATATAGCAGCTTGCACTGTTCTCGAAACCGGAAAGTCTGGCAAAAACTGAATGGAAGGAGCTTGCCTGCCGCCTACCACAGCCAGCTTGCAGGCTCTCCCAACTGCCACAGGAGTCGCTACAGCGCGATGAGACATGGAGATCCCCGCCTGCCATCTCTCCCCTACCTGGGAATTCAGTCTGCCAATGCAGTGCAGTGCCTCAGATCATCAGGGTGTTTGGGAAACCAAGAGTTTTTTGGAAAAAATTCCATATAATTGTGCAGGATTATTATTATCATGTGCTCAACTTGCTTGTTACTGGTCTTCTGAGGTTCTTCTTGTTACTGATCTTCTAAGGGTCTTCTTGTTACTGGTCTTCTTGTTACTATCTTCTGAGAGTCTTCTTGTTACTGGTCTTCTGAGGGTCTTCTTGTTACTGGTCTTCTGAGGGTCTTGTTGTTACTATCTTCTCAGGGGCTTAATGCCTGACACATTGAAGATTTTCTGCCCTGGGATTCAAGGTTTGGTGCCGAGTGCTGGACAAGAATGCATCCGGCTTTGGTTGCCTTTTGACATTTTGAAAGCAGCCTACATCACGGCGAAATGACACGCAGTGTCATGTGCAAGGGATACGAAGCGATTTAAATTCAACCGGCCGGATTGCTGTCGGACGAATTATCCACAAACCTCTCGCCCAGGGCACACAATTGACACTTAATTCGGTGTTTTTGAAAATCAGAGTTTGTGTGTGCACTTGACAGAGACCCGGTCCCTGTTAGTCTCAAGGACTCGGTGTTCTAGCAACAGGAGGCTGCACAGTATTGTATGGTATGGTGCTGGAACTCACGGCTTGGGAGGGGAGCTGACACAGTGACACCCAGGGTGCAGGCACATTTGCCTGGCGCCATGGTAGCAGATTGTTTGGCAAAGCAGTCTGTCCAGAATATGGCAGTTGGATCACAAAGCACCACATGCACACACGTGCCACACAATGGATGGACACATGTCCACACAATCGAAAAGGCACACAGACTTACCATAGAGTATGTCTACTATCCATTTATATACATGCACACACACACACGTATACGTACACACATGTAATCACATATCCACTTACCGCTACACAAGTTCTGCCTCACCCAGTCATTCAGAACATTACTATTAGACCTGTAGTGCAGCATCTTCTTCCAGATTTGCCCAGAAGGGACTGAGTCTCAACCAAGTGACAGATACTATGTGAATGTTGTTATTACTGTATTACATTGGGCGTATCTGTACCTACGGCTTCTTTAACATTGTGAATAGGATTGTCTGACAGGCAAAGGGAGAGTGAATGAAGTGTTATTTGTCACCAGCACTGTTCCTGTGGAGGACATCTGCCACTATTTCCGGCTCGGTTAAGGTCAAATTGTGACAAAATCCAAACTGGCAACATGAGTGTGTATGACTGGGAGGGTATGAGTGCGTGTATGTGTGAGAACAGGAGAGAAAAGAAAAGGAGCCAACAGTCAGAGACATGGTTATGGTGAGGGCGATGATGTCATGTTACTGGTTGTCGGGTCGATTGTTGTAGAAAAAAGAAAAACAAGGTGGTTGTTGTCCGGTGGTCACCCCGGCAACATAATCAGATAATTTTTCCTGAGTAGGCTAACTGAGACGGTGATTGATGAGGAGGATGAGATGGAGAGAAGGCTGTATGTTGATAAGGAGGGCATGCGGAGATAGAAAACGGAATTGTTTGAGTGATTGATGAGAACGGAGAGGTTAGGGGATGCAAGACGGAGAGAGAGACTGGAAAAGACAGTGAGAGAGCGACAGAGAATAAAAAAAGACAGACAGTCCGGTAAAGGGCTCGGCCTCATGTGAATCTGTCGGTAGGATTCATGTCAATGACTTTCGAAATGATGTCACTGAGAGACGTCGGCGTGGATTTATGCTTTTAGTGGAAAATGGATCCGTCTGGTCACAAGCCCATTCAGCCACCAGGGTTATGAGACAACAGGGTTCATCTCATCCAGTCGCTACAGTATCTACCCTATGATGGCTGTGTGGTCATGCTGTGAGAATGGTGCCCCCTGTATATATATGTCTCTGCACGAGTTACTCTGTAATGGGCGGAAGGTAATGGAACATTAGGATTTGCACGAAGGCCATTTGCCCCGAAAACGAGCCACGGAACAATGGACGGTGATGGTGGTATCACTCGTCTCCATCCTGCCCACACAGGCCAGTTAGTGTATGCCACGCGTTCAAGATCGCGGTTTCGGTCAGTTTCATTTTCATGCCGCATTTAACGCGGTGTGTTCCTGTGACAAATGGATTTCACCCTATTCCGAAATGGAACTGAACCTGATTATGATCTCTCACAAAATAACTATTTTGTCAGAGGATAGGTTGCTCATTATTAATCAGAGTGCAGAGAAGTGTTGACGGAACAACAAACAGGGATGTTGTGTGTCAGGTTGGCTCAGTGAATCCTCTCTCTGTCCTGCTCTTTTTCTCTCTCTCTCTCTCTCTCTTCCTCCTCTTGCTTCTTATTGCTCTCTTTCCATTTCTCCCTCCCTCCCTCTGTTTTCCCTGGAGATGTTTTGCAAAGTCATGCTTCCCTCTGCAGTCCGCTTTGGTCTGACCGCCATTACTTTCACAGTAAAACCCTCAAATGGCACGAGAATTCTGGGGCTGTGTGTGTGTGTGTGTGTGTGTTTGCTGGGGGGCGCTTAGAGCCCAAACCAGTACAATGTGTGTGTTGATGTGTCTATGCTAGTGTGTAGGTTTTCTTGTGTGTGGTAATGGTTCCTGACTGGGTCGTGTTTTTCGGTGTTATCTTGGTGTTTGGACTACAGTGCACCTAATTCGGCGTATCTAAGAGCATGCGATGGGAAGTGTGTCGAAGGTTCTTACTTGTGAGTTCAGGTTTGGGTTAAAGTGCTACGCTCAAGGGCGCATTCACTCTACTGCAGCAGAAACTCCATCTCCCCCCCGGCTTTCCGATGTGTGGACATGACTAATCGTTTTATTTGGAGCGCAGCAGTTGCCTCGCTAATGTATGGTGATGTATTGTGCGTGTCACAACAATTAGCTGAAATGTGCGCACATTTTGTCTGTTGGTAGTAGATTTTGTACCACTCTGTTTACGAAGAAGTTGGAACACTTCTGAAAACCATTGTCTACATAAACAAGAGCCAGAATCGCCCCTACTTTCTCTGGGCCCAAGCTCATTTAATATTGACTGAGACGAAGTGGAAAACTGTCCTGTGGTCTAACAAATCCAAAAAAGAAAATATTTTGGCGAATCATGGACGCCGCCTCCTCCAGAATAAAGTGGAGAGGGACCGTCTGACTTGTTATCAGCACACAGTTGAAAAGCCAGCATCCATGATGGTATGGGGGTGCATTAGGGCACATGGCAGGGGGACTTGCACATCTGTGAAGGCACCATTAATGCTAAACAATATATACAGGTTTTGGAGACACATACACCAAACCTCAATGCCAAACTGCATTCCGCATGTATTACAACAGCACGGCTCCATAGTAAAAGTGTTTTGGCGCTAAACAGACCTGCCTGCAGTCCACACCTGTGATTCATTGAAAACATTTGGCACATTATGAAACGAGATATACGACAAAGGAGACCCCGAACTGTTGAGCAGCTGAAATCCTTTATAATGCAAGAGTGTGAAAACTTTTTCCTTATAAACTACAGCAATTGGTCTCTTCAGTTTCCAAACACTGACACGGTGTTATTATAAGAAGAGGTGATGCAACAGTGTGATAAACACGCCCTTGTCCCAACTTTTTAGAAACAGGTTGCTGGCCTTAAATTCATAATGGATTTTTCCAAAAACAATTACATTTCTCTATAAGAAACCCTTTTATGTTCTCTGAAATAACACAAATAGGTTGGTATTTTTGCCATGTGGTCTGATTTAGGGATTTAAGCCTGATTACCGTCCATTCGTCCGCCCTCCAGCCCATTAGTAACATAACACACATGGCAATGAAAATATTTCTATGCATTTCTCTCTATACACACAAAAACACAGACGCTCACAAGCAGGCTCACACTGATTATGATGGGGATGGTGATGATAGTTATGGTGATGATGATTTTAGTGATGATGGTTATGATGATGATTGTCGGTGATGATGGTTATGGTGAAGCTTACGTTAGTTATGGTGATGATGATGTATTGGTTAGAGGTATAGCAGGTTTTGGTGTTGGTGATGATGGTCGTGATAATGAGGATCGTGATGTATATGGTAGAGGTCTTGAGGGTAGTGCAAATTATGGTAAAGGTTGTTGGTGATAATGGTGATGAATACGGTAGTGATGTTGAGGGTGGTGATGGTTATGGTGATGAATCCGGTAGTGATGTTGAGGTTGGTGATGTTTATGGTGAAGTTGATTTTGGTGCTGATGCTGTTAAATAGGGTAGAGATGTTGAGGTTGGTGATGTTGGTAATGGTGATTATAGTGGTAATAACAATGGTTTTGTTGGTGATGGTAATTCCGGTAATGTTGTTGATGGTTATGATGATGAACGTAATGGGTGAAGCTGGTTTTCTGATGCCTTGTGATGTCTGTGAGGAACATTCACTATATCACAATCTCGATGCTTCCAACCTGTTTTTCCAGCCATGGATTCGTTATGAGGTCTGTTAGTGTGGGTGCCAGGCTATCGCTGTTAGCATATTTGTATTGGTGTGTCAGTTGATCTGTTTAACCCACCTTTAAACCCCTCTCACGCTCGTAGCATTTCTTTTCACTGTCCCCTTTGATAGTTGACAGATTGCGTGTGTGTCTGCCTGTGTGTGTGCATATTTGTATGTATTTGTGTCGGTGTGTGTGTGTGTGTGTCTTTGAGTGTGTATGTTTGTTCGTGACTATGTGTGTGGGTGCCTGAATGGCTGCTTATGTTTACAGAATGTGTCTGCTGTGAAACCCCATAGGGGACAAAGACAGGGGTTTATGGTTGATAGGCGTGCCCGGTCCTCTTGTCTCTTTCACAATTCATTTCCATCAGTTTTCAGTGCCTTATTGTAATGTGTGTGTATTTGTCTCTGGCTTAATACCAAATCATGCTTCAAAGTAAAAAGTAGAACATTTCAGTAGTCAAAAGCTTCACAGCGAGCCTTCAAGTCAGAAGGTTAATGAAGTCAATCAAAGTGATTATTGCCTCTGACACCATAACACGTATTACATTTGCTCCGAGTTGCTTAGAGGCTGCGTGCTTTGCTTTGGTTTCCCAGGACAACCGGGCTTTAAATACAGTCCCAGGTCAGTCCAGTAACTAAAATAGACGTCTCTTATCAAGTGGCCAGCAGGAACCTGGCGTTCAGTGGGAGGAGCCTATCCATCCCATTTCCTATGTTATGCCCTTAGAAGGACGAGGAACAGGAAGCATGAAGTCTGGGGTTAAGCTTGTCGGAGGACTGGTGTCAGGTAGGACGCGTGTCCTTGGTTAGATACCTGTTTTCAGGTACAGCCCATAGATGTGTGCCGCTCTGTCTTTGGAACCACAGCCACACATTAAACATTAAGGCTGGGGAAAATCTTTAATGTTATGTATCGGCCTCACTTCCGAAGCTTATCATCTAAGAGGAAAACCTGGTGGGTTTCAGAGAGGTTTTAAAAGCAACCACAAACCAAACCTGCAGTGACCTTTTCAATAAATAGTTGATAAACTGCCCAGAAATGCCACGTGCCGTGGGAGCTGGCGGCAGTTCTTATCGTGACAGACTCCAGTAAGTGGGCTTGGCTATGGCTTGGGGAGTGTGTAGGGACAACATGCCTGTGAATGTGTGTACATGGAGCTGGCCCTTTCTGCTAAAAGACTCAAATAACAGCACCTTGAGGCCCGGCGGATCGGATTGCATTGTCGTTATTCAGGAGGGAATGTACATTTGCTGACTCCGTGTGGCCTATAGGTTGCTGGCCCTCCTACTGGTTGCTGGCCCTCCTACTGGTTGCTGGCCCTCCTACTGGTTGCTGGCCCTCCTACTGTTTGCTGGCCCTCCTACAGGTTGCTGGCCCTCCTACTGGTTGCTGGCCCTCCTACAGGTTGCTGGCCCTCTTACAGGTTGCTGGCCCTCCTACTGGTTGCTGGCCCTCCTACTGGTTGCTGGCCCTCTTACTGGTTGCTGGCCCTCCTACAGGTTGCTGGCACTCCTACAGGTTGCTGGCACTCCTACTGGTTGCTGGCCCTCCCACTGGTTACTGGCCCTCCTACTGGTTGCTGGCCCTCCTACTGTAGGTAGATGAATCCCTGAAACACATGTGTTAAACATGTGCATACATGTACTGAGTGGTTGGTTCGAATCCTGTGTTCTGAATTGAACATATCTGTGGTACATTTTTGACTGGTACTGTACGGACTCGCATGAACACACACTCTTCGTTTAGTTTAGTACCTGGAAATCGGCCAGGTTGACCGGGGCTATTGGGTGAATGGTCTGTGTGTGTGTGTGTGTGTGTGTGTGTGTGTGTGTGTGTGTGTGTGTGTGAATGCCAGTCGTTAACTAAGACCCAAGATCACTGTTTCCTGATGGTGGCACAGGACACTGTCTTTTGTGTGAAACTTCATTAAACCGCCTTGTTTTATCCTGGTCTGAATGACACCGCTGTTTTACATCTCAATGGCTACTCCCAGTCGTTGCTGTCTGAATCAGAAATCCCCTGTGGAGGGAGACAGGCTTTGGGGCTTTTCCAATGAAAGTCAGTGCCGTTCCATTGCCCCAGAGCGATTCCAGAAAGTAGTCGGCCTACTGGTTGTTATGATGTTTCTGTAGTGTCAATAGGATGTCCAGGGCTTTAGGAATGTATATATTAGACATCTAGTGGAAATGTTAATAGAATGACAATTTAGCCCAGTTGAAGGCAACCCCAGTCCAGACAGATTGACATAGGTTTTGTTTTTGTTATCACCTTCATGTTCATTATCCTCACCAGGTGAGTCTCTTGTTAGAACGAGATGATAACCAGAAAGGTTTGGGTCCTCTGGCCCAGTTTATGTTGTGTCCGGGGTTAGTGAATCACGTGGTTTAGGGGGAGGGACACGAGTGTGTTGGGGAGGTGCGTGTGTCTATAAATCCTGTTGTTAGACCAGCTGGGTTTTCCTACACACAATGAATACAAATTGAATTGTCCGTGTATGCCTTTTAGCGGGCAGTTTTTGGGGGTGGGTCTGTGAGCACACCGGGGGTCACGGGGGGGGCGCGGGGGGGGGGCATCCCTGTGTTCACACTAATCCAGGTCTGGTATGGTTCGCAATGCCTCTGAAACAGTCAATGTAAACATTTGGTTTAAGTGACCCTGTGCTGAAACCACTGTGCTTCTGATTGAATGGAATCGGCCTCGTTAAGCCCTTGCACTCACCTTCGCACAAATTAGATCCCAATAAAAAGTCCCCTTAGTTGTCTGAGAGGGCGGAGCCTCCCTCGGCGGCCTGGAGCAGCTTGTTCCGTAATCCCGTGGACGGGGGCCGCTTGAGTGGAAAAGAGATTAGTTATCCAGAGGGTTAATCTGTGTTGAGTTGGTATTAGCCTGCTATCGAGCCGGTTGGCCGGAGCACATCGCGTGGTGTGTGACGGGGGGGGACGTCGGGATATCGGGGTACGGTTGCTGCGAGCGATTCTGAAACGCCCGGTCAATAAGGTTGCGGGACATTTCTCCCGTGTGTGTCCCTCCTGCCGGTACGGCTGTTTTACGTGACGGTTTCAGAGTGTGTTTGCGTGGTGCCTGTTGGTTTCCATGTGTGTTTGGAGGAGTGCGTGGAGGCGTGTTCTCGGGATTCGGTGTGGCCACCCGGTTGGATGCTCTCACCACAGGCACGCTTATCGCCGACTGTCCGATATATGTCACAAGCCCTAAGACTGGATCGAGTCCTGCATCTGATCGATGATGCCAGACTTTGGATCTGGGTCAACCCGGTGTCATGTCCTGACTAGTTCTGGTGACTTACGTCTGTGATAAGGCAAAGGATGAAACGCTGTGGCAGTCAACCTGCTGGACATTAAAGACTCCAAAGATAACGTGCCCCTTCAGATATTTCTATTCGTAATGTCTACAAACCGCTTTACAATGGTGGAGCTATAAATATATAAGCTAAAAATAAACCCTCATCTCTCTCACTTCCTGTCTCTCTCCATCGCTTCCTTCCTCTGACGCCTCTCTTGTTCTGTCCTTCTGTGCCTTTAATACTGAGAAGGAGCTTTTGGCATTTCTCTGGTGTGTGTGTGTGCACCTTCTCAGCGTGTGTGTGTGTGTGTGTTGTGTGAACACAGCCCTTATTGGTGTTGCTGCTGTAGTTTCCAGTGTTTTA
>JACXGJ010006159.1:0-7500 GCA_016801105.1 Esox niger
CTGCTAGGAGTTGCCCATGTAACTGTCACAGGCTTGAGGGATAGGACCATTGACCATATGTTGGAACAACCCATACAAGGGTCATTTAGGCCTTTCTTATTGGAGGGTATTTGGCTGGGTTTGACCCTAGGCCGCCTCCCTTTATAAGTACTGTGGAACTTCCTGTATTCTTTGGAGAAGCACAAAGGAGAGAGAGAGAATGGGGACTATGACGTCTCATGCTGAATAAAGATGGCTCTCCCCTGACTTTTGGTTGCATAACTTTTTGTTCTTGGACATCATCAGAACAGGAAGCTAACAGTCCGGAAATATTTGGACACTGACACAATTTTCATAATTTTGGCTCAATACTCCACCACAATGTATTTGAAATGAAACAACTGAAAAGCAATTAAAGTGCAGACTTTCAGCTTTAATTAAAGGAGTTGAACAAAAACATTGTATGAAACATTTAGGTATTGCAAATGCTTTGTCTGTGGGTATTTCAGCCTTAGATTTAGTCTTCAGCAAGTAAAATGCATGCTCGATCGTGTTGAGATCAAGCAACTTACTCGGCCAACAGCTTCCAAATGTGAATGCCACACCTGGAATCAACTCCAGATCTTTTACCTGCTGAATTGAAGAAGAAATAACAAAGGAATAGCCCACATCTGTCCGTGAAACAGCTTTTCAGTCAAAAATTACTTTTGGTCCCTTGAAAAAGAGCTGGCTACATATTTAAGAGCTTTAATTCCTAAACCCTTCCTCCAATTTGGATGTGAATACCCGCAAATGAATGCTAAGAGACTGCACTTCTTCATATTCATTATCAGCTTTGCACGCCTGGATTTGGCAAGTTTCTTCCATTATTTCTTGCAGATTCTCTCCCACTCTGTCAGATTGGATGGGGAGCATTGGTGAACTGTGATTTCCAGGTCTCCCCACAGATGTTTAATGGGTTTTAAGTCTGGGCTTTGGCTGCGCCACAGCCACATTCACAGACTCATTCCAAAGCCACTCCAGTGTTGTCTTGGCTGTGTGCTTTGGGTTGTTGTTGTGCTGAATGCTAAATCTTCACCCTTGTCTTCGATCCTGTGTGTTCTGGTTTAGATTTCATCAGACTACACAATCTGTTTCCTCTTTCTCTCAGAGTCCTTTCCCTAGTCATATTACTTTTACTTAGGAGTGGCTTTTGTCTTCCTACTAACAAAAAAGTCTAATTGAGGGACAAACTACGTGGATGGTTATACTTCTGGGAGGTACAATGATCTCTGTAGAGGAACTCTGAATCTCGGTTTGATCGCTGATTGTGTTCTTGGCTACCTCCTTGACCAAGGCCCTTCTTCCACATTTAATTAGTTCGGTAAGATGACCAGCTCTAGAAGAAATGTTGGTGGTTTCAAAATTCTTCCATTTGAAAATGATGGAGCCCACTGTGTGCTTGGGAATGTTCAATGCTTTAGCACTTTCTTCATAACCTTCTCCAGATGTTTGCTTTGACACATCTCAGAGGTCTCCGGAAGGTTCCTTGAACTTCATAGCTTGGGTTTGACTCTGACAGGCACTGTGAAGTATTTGACCTCATATGGAGAGTTGTGTGCCTTTCTAAATCATGTCCAGTCAATTGCATTTGCCACAGGTGGACTGCCATATTTTTACAGTCGTTGGTCATGTTTGGTGTGTGACTCTGAAAGAGTTTTGAGATGGCTGTTTTGACTCATCAGTCATCTATGGAGTCCCATGTTGGTAAGTTGCCAGAGGTCGCAAGATCCCATGAATGCCAGAGGGTCGATCTTTTCTGCCCAGGTCACCTTTCTCATACACTCACACACACACAAAGACACTCACACACACTCACACACACACACACACACACACACACACATACACACACATGCAACCACCCACACACACATATTAAAGGTTTGAATCCAGAAATCGGATTTACATTTACAGTGGCTCTCAAAAGTATTCACATCCCTGGAATCTTTCAACATGAAATCGGAAAAAGGATTCAAACTGAGTTTTTTGCCAGTGATTCTCTAAGAAAGTCCAATTATGCCAAATAAATAATACAATAAATAATAAAAAGTGCCAAATAATGTCTACAAATTGTTCTAAAATAATAATTACAAAACACAACTGTATAAGAATTCACCTATTTAGGTCAATATTTGTTAATGGCATCATTAGCAGCAATTCCAGCAATTAGTCTGTTTGAAGTCACAACAAACTTTCTACATCTGGACAGCAATTTTTTCCTGATTCATCTTTGCAAAATTGTTCAAGCTTGGCAAAGGTGGATACCTTTGGTGAAAAGCAATGTTAAACTTATTCTCAGATAGGTTGACTGGGCCATTCTAGGACATTGACCTTTTTATTTTTAAGCCACTCAAGTGTGGCTTTGATTGTGTGTTTGGTTCATTGTCCTGTTTAAATTTGAATCTTCACAGGTTTCATGCAGACTTTAACAGGCGTTCTTCTAGGATTTCTCTGCATTTTGCAGCATCCATTTTCCCTCTAACTTTCCAGGCCCTGATGCAGAGAAGCAACCCCATAGCATGGTGCTGCCACCACTCGCTTTTTTTACTCAGTTTATGATGACAGCCTGTTTTAGACAGATTCACAGTCACGGCATTATCCTCTTCATTTCTTAATAATGGAATATACCATGCTCTGCAGGACATTCAATGCTTTGAAAATGTTTTTAAACCCTACCCCTGAATGGTGCTTTTGAAGAATTGTATTTCGTATTTGCTCTAAATGTTTCTAGTGTTGTATTTCTTCACAATCAAATTTTCTTAGGAATTGTATTAACCAACTTTGGGTACTCCTAGAGACAGGTGAATTGAATCTGAAAATCCCTTGACTGGACACAGGGGCCTTCTCTCACAAATATCACCTTCTCATTCACACAGCAAAGCTGGCCATTACTGACACAGAGCCAGCCTGTCCTGTCTAATGTATGACTGTAATCTAAATGCCACGTACAGCCAGTTTGGGTACGTTAATGAGACTCCCAAACACCAGCTTGTATGAATGCGCCAATAGCCTAGGCTGATCAGGCGCGACATATGTTTTGCTACCTTGTCAGGGTGGTTCCATGTAGAGGTCAAATGAACTTCCCCATTCCAGAATGAGCCCCCCCCCGGCCTCCACCTACAACAATAATATATGGTATGTTTGATGGGAGAACAAATAATCATCGCCACGAAATCAACTTCTTATACATTAAAACCCACTTCTTATACATATGAATCTGTGACAAATCTGTGATACAATCTATTGTCAACCTCCTGGCTAGAATGGCAACAATGCGGTCATGTCTATCAATCTACAACCATTAACCACTTGCATTGAATTAATTACGTCTAAAACAGAGCGGAAAATTCACAGTAAAATGGATCGGGGTCCATAGGGTACCGGACTGTACTTTTCTTGTAACCTCACCATAGCAGTAAAGATGAAGATGTCCTCACCAACAGCAGCGTTCTGTTACCTGATATGAGAGGCAGAGTGGTCAGCCCAGTCCCTAGCAGCAGGTTTCTACCGCAGTCTGAAGCCAAGCTAGTTCTTCCGCAGCTGCCTTTGTCTGATGCAGGAGAAGGCTATCCTCCATGTAAGGAGAGATGTTCCACCATGGGTGGCACACAAACACTGTCAGGTACACTCTATGCAATGGGTCCCCTGGTGTCCCCACTCCATCTCAGTACCAGTCCGTTGACTAACACAAATCTCCTTTTCCTTCTCTGTCTGCAGAAATCAACAGCAGTAAGGAAGCAAAGGCACAGAAATACACCTTTTGCAATAAACGCAGAATTCTGAGTCCATGCCAGACATACTGCTGTAATGCACAACTTGGCCGGTGGAAAAGCTGGTGAGATTCTTCCATGTACCTGTCAGTACTAAATGATTGCTCATTTCCTGTGGAGCTGGAGATAGGGCTAATAGACTACAGCTGGAGGGAGAGAGAGACCCTTACCTTCCATTTCACTGTTCTCCATAGCAGCATGTACTAGCCTATCCCTCACAGATCTGGGTTCAATTCTAAAATGGGTGATCACTGTTGCATTTTTTAAGGCAATGTTCTTAGATTGTCATTCATGGTACAGGAAATGCTATGGATTTTGGTTCAGTTTCAAGTTCTTTTAACGGTGTTATCCACCCAAAATTACACAGTATGACAAGAATATATGTTCCGATAATTTCTTCAGTAATAGTTAGTTAAAATTTGGAACAAATGAAATGTGTTGAACATATGTATTGAGACTCCATGCAATGCTTCCTTGAGACATGCTGGTTGGATGGTTGGAAATATATCTACACATTAATACAGAAATACAAGTCGTGTGAAATACCAACAAAGTTGTAAAATCACTTAAATATACTACAGTATCAATTAAGTTCAAAACGTTGCATAATTTTGGAGTTGAAAACATACTTGATATACTGCATACTTGGTCTTGGCCATATAGAAGGGTGGATGTGTTCTAGATAAGTATTCCCAAACCAACTATTGGCTGATTTGGCAATCTGGCATGCAGGTAATTGTTTTAAGAGTGTTATGAAATATGATGTCACCGATCTCCAGTCACCAGAATATACAGTTCATTTTCGGATTTTACCGACTGAGTTATTTTACCCACTAACAGAAAGTTCACAAAATTGACAAGGGTTTCGTAATTTTGTTTCCGAGGGTGATTATCAATTACTAGCTGCAATGCATATAACACACTTTCGTTGAGCTTACTGAAATATTACCCTGGTTTTAGACATTTTGTTATATGACGAGTGGCAAAGAGAGGCACAATGACACAAACAGACTGCTCTCCAGGCTTCTCTTAAAGTTAATAGATTTAAATACATTCCCAGTTGTAGCCTGCTCACACAGTCGGCCATTCGACCAACAGATCCATCCAAAGGGCATGGGCCTTGATGTGCATTCAAAGGTCCCTACAAAGGTCCCGTAAATAGTGCCAATTGGATTTTACCTGCTGTAAGCATCTTCATGGTAGTCTTTCCTCACAATGAATAGTCTAATTCCATACATAAAGGGCAGTCTGGAATTTGCACATAACAGTCTGAAAGTGCAATTATGTAATTATGTAATGATGCTTCCATGCTATTATCACAGCCATTCTCTTCCGCTCTGTAGATTCACATTCATAATTTAATCCTTTATGCACTTTCCATGTTTTAAAGGCATGTTGGCAATGGTCTCTTTGCGAGGTAGTGAATGACATGAAAGGCGAATTGACACAACATCTCACTGTGTTGTTCAGTTGTCCTTGATATTAAGTACATGTATTTCAGAGGAAGAGGAAGAGAGAGAGAATTATATTTTCTTGGATCATGCAAACCCACAAAGAATTTTAAATGCTTATCTAATAATATTCATTGCTATAGTCACGTGTCATGCTCATTACTATGAGTACATTTTACACTGTACATTGCTTATAACATAACATTTAAAAAACCTTGACCATGTAAAACTACTAAGCAATGTATACTTAGAATGTTTATTTTCCTATCGTTTTCAATTTGATCATTTTTTATACCTATTTTGTTTCCCACTTGCATTGGCACGCACAGTGTTTCCTGTGCCAGTATAGCCCCTCCTGTTGAGATTGAGAGAGTGAGCAAATTAAGTGAGAGTGAGAGACAGAGAGTGATGCTGGCTAAACATAAACTTCAGTGCAATTTGCATCTATACAGATTAGCCAACTCACTGGCCACTGTGATTGATAGAAAACTAATGGAAAACATTAACAAAGAAATTACAGTCTGTGAGCACAACCTGTCCATAGAGATTGGTTGTCCCAGACAACCCTGGTTACCCAGGAAGGAGAGGAAGTGCTTACTCTGTTCCCAGAAAAAGTTAGAGACATAGCTGCATTTCCTGTTACACTGGAAAAAAAAGGTCCTCAAGTCCTAAGAGAAGTTTATTTCCTAATATAATCAATCACTACAAAGAATTAATAAAATAAAATATATGTTGGGGAAAAAAACAAACTTGTTGTTTTGTTAGGCAAATATTTTGATCTGTCACTAAAACAGCCAATAATAAAAATTAACCTATATGCCATTTTGTTTTGTTTCATACTATTCCTTGAGGCTTTCATTATAATTATTATTATGGGCAGGACCACTGTCATTCTTTGTACACTTTGACAATGCAAATTACTTATCTTTCCAGGGCAAGTACCTCTACATAATGAAATCACTCAAATGTATTATACAAGCCCTTTTTATGTCAGGGACACAGGGAACACCACAGCGGGTGTGTTCAGGGCCCTGGGGGTGTTTTATTAACTGTAACAGGGAGACAAAGGGTACAGCACAGAGGGTGTATTCAGGACCCTGGAGTGCGTTTTATTAACTATACCGGAAGGATGAGGGGAAGAGGGGAATTAGAACTCCAACTTAAAAGACGAACCCTTCTCCTCAGGAGGCAGCTTTGTCTCTGGGGTGGGCTCTCAGTTGTGGTTTGGGAGGAATGGGTGCTGGTGGTCAACATGTTGACATCTCTTGGAGGTTTCCTTTACCTTCATCTTGCAGCCTTTCCTGCTCAATCTTTTGTTCTGCTACTGGCCTCCACCCCGAGCTGCTCCCTGGGAGCCCTTTAAATGCCTCTTCTGTCGTGGTCCCAAGAGGAGGCAGGGGAGGCAGGGGAACAGGGGCTGGCCCAGCTAGTAGCTTCCGGAATAGCTAACCCTAGTCTAATAAACTCCACCCTGGAAGTATAACAGGAGACTAATAAACTCCACCCTGGAAGTATAACAGAGGGGCCTAATAAACTCCACCCTGGAAGTATAACAGAGGGGCCTAATAAACACCACCCTGGAAGTATAACAGAGGGGTCTAATAAACACCACCCTGAAGGTATAACAGAGGAGTCTAATAAACTCCACCCTGAAGGTAAAACAGAAGAATCTAATTAACTCCATCCTGGAGGTATAAAAGAGGAGTCTAATAAACTCCACCCTGGAAGTATAACAGAGGAGTCTAATAAACTCCACCCTGGAAGTATAACAGAGGGGCCTAATAAACACCAGCCTGGAAGTATAACAGAGGGGTCTAATAAACACCACCCTGAAGGTATAACAGAGGAGTCTAATAAACTCCACCCTGGAAGTAAAACAGAGGAGTCTAATAAACTCCACCCTGAAGGTAAAACAGAAGAATCTAATTAACTCCATCCTGGAGGTATAAAAGAGGAGTCTAATAAACACCACCCTGAAGGTATCAAATTCAAAATCAAATTTATTTTATAAAGCCCTTTTTACATCAGCAGTTGTCAAAAAGTGCTTTCACAAAACACCCAACCTTAAACATCAAGGAGCAAACAACAGTAGTGTTGAACTTCAGTGGCTAGGAAAAACTCCCTATGAGAGACCACATTTAGGAAGAAACCTAGAGAGGAACCAGGCTCCGAGGGGTGATCAGTCCTCTTCTGGCTGTGCCGGGTGAACATATTAAGAGTCCAAGTTTTAATAGTTCAATGCATGTGGACTAATCCCA
>JACXGJ010006159.1:12500-35660 GCA_016801105.1 Esox niger
TCACACAATTAGACGAATCAGAAATTCACAGTTTTTACTATAGAAATCAGTTTACCTTATCTTTGTGGCTGTCAATTATTAGCCTACAAATGACGTTTCACTCCACACTGCCAAACTCAGAGGTTGGTGTGGTGGGGGCTACCTTGAAACTAGCTTGCAAGTGTTATTGTTGTGTCATTTTGGCTCCACTATGAACTATATCGTAGTGTCAAAACACCCTCAAACATTCACACGTGTAACACGCAGTGTAGCTGAAGAAAACAATGTCAGCTTTGGCTTGGGCTTATATTCGATTTGTATACCCAAATATCAGCGCAATAGAAACGAGTCTGCGTACAGACTCCATTCACAGTAAACACTGCATTTTGGAATTAACCTTTCAAATTCAATCAGGATATACAGTATATCATATCTACCATGATACAGACTAAATGTAATTGCTCTTCTCTGTTTACTGTTTATGGATCTGGAGGACAGTAATGCATGACAGTGGGTAAGAAATAGGATGCAGTTGGGGACACAGGTGTGTGATTAATCCTCAGTGTTTCTCAGAGCAACAGCAGCATCCCAGCTCCCAACCAGCTAGTTGTCACTTCAGTCAGTTGACAGGGTGACATGTATATATTACTTCCAAGGGAGGCATCCTATTTCAAGACCAACTGTATTTATTTGGACATGTATGGTATTATGTGTCTTTGCAACCCTCGTGCAGAACACAGGCAGTTAGGAAGGCCTGCTATCGAAGGAACGTTAATTACAGCAGCATATGCCATGCATTTCTCAAATGCTGATGTTCTGGAAACATATTCATTACACAATGAATGCAGGCAAACCATGAGAAGAAATCTGTCTTGTGTGTCGATATGAAAATTGCTGCTGTATTGCGTTTTTCCACTACTGCTGTAAAAGGTATAGATGCAAAGGATATTTTAATACTTGATTGTTTGGTTATATGACAGCAAGACAAGTACATAAGTAGTGGAAACATTCAGTACATGGGGTTTGGGACCTTCCATATTCATCCACAGTACCTTCGGAACGTATTCACACCCTTTCACATTATCCACATATTGTTATGTTGTGGACTGAATTTCTAATTGATAAAGTATATTTTTTGCCATCAATCTACACATAATACCACAAAAATATTTTTTCCATTGTGCCTAGGTATTCAGACCATTGCAGTGTTTTGCATAGATCAATGGGAAAACAATAATGAATAAATTATTACTCTAGAATACAACAAAATGTAAAGAAAGAGTCCAGTGTGTGTATGAAATCAGTACTAAAGGTTTAGCAAAAAAAACCTGCCTACATCTCACAGAACCCTGTACAGCTTCAGCAACCATTCTAGGGGGTAGAAGCTGTACAGGGTTCTGTCAGATGTAGAAATGATGCCCCATTACTACTTGTCATGCCTGACACCCTTTAGCATAGAGAACAGACCATGGCTTGGTTGGATTAAGCCGCTGAATATGTTCTAACCACTGTAAGCGATCCCATGATGCTTGTGGGTCCACTGCAGAAGCAAAAGATCTCGATGTTGGGAAAACAGAGTTCTGCTGTTGTCTGGTTGATTAAGCACCATAGGAACAAGAGAAATGTCATCTGACATAATTGTGTTCAATGTGCACCGCATGGAAATGGCTCATGCCACGCTTTTCTCAGTACACACCCAGAGTCAGTCAGGAATGTTCAGTCTCACAGAGTGAAGAGTTGTTTTTCAACACTCATCTCCACGGTCAGCCGTAACTCCTGACTGAGTAGTAACATCCAGTGACATTGTTACATACAGTAGGAATACTATGATGCCTTCACTGGGACACACAATATACATATCCTTCAGTAAATCACAGAGGATATGATGCTATGTCTAAATATCCCACATTTATCAACATTCTCTAAAGATTGTTTTTTTTTATCTAAGCACCTAAATAAATTAGCAAATGGTCTAAATATGATGTAATAAATATAATGGACTCTTCTTTATCTCTGTAGATGTTGCACAATCACATGCTTCTATGTGTTGCTTTAACAAGTGCTGCTTTGCAGTTCCCTGTTATGGGGCACTGTCACAATGAAATGGTGGCTTGATCCAATTGATGCCACATTATAGGACTATGAAACTAAGACAGACGCACTTGAGTCCTGAGTGACACATTGTGTCCTAAATTGCTAAGGTCCTTAATTGCCCCACACAGCACGAAGTGCACTAGTTTCTACTGAGTCCTGGTCAAAACTAGCATACTAGATAGGGAATAGGGAGGCATTTGGAAGATCTACACTGCAGCCTACCTGGCTCCCCACCTGGCTGGTGGATTGTGAGAAAACTAACTACGATAGCAGCATGCTTGGTTGCACCAGAACATTAGCATCATAAGAGCTGGAATGTACCTAGAGAGACCCAGGAGGGCAGTTATACCTCTGCATGAGTACGGGAAGAGCAGATGACACAGATGCCAGCTCATTGAGACAACAGCTCCCTGCTCATTCAATCCAGTGTTCATCACCTCATAGTTTTGAAAGCAGACAAAATGTGTTTTAAGGGACGTAAACTAGAACCTGGTTGTATATCTTGGGTTACGTTCAGTACTTCTTGAACAAAAACAATGATTTTCAGGCAAGATATCTACTGACAATGTCCCCTGTCAATGATGGGAGTGGTTCAGTAGACAGCAGGTTTTCTTGCTGCTGACCAGCAGGTAGCAAGTGACCTCTTCGGAGCTTACATTTTTCAGTCAACAGACTCTTGGAAAATATTATACAGCTGAAATAACTAAATAATGTTGAACATGTGGTTAAACAGCATGTATATATATATATATATATATATATATATATATATATATATATATATATATATATATATATAAATGTAATATAATAAATATTAATTAATTATAAATGTAATAAATATAAATATAAGTATAAATGGAAGGGATAGCCTGAAAAAGGAACATAAATGACTGCAGATGCTTCCCTACAGTTGTACAGCATGATACAATGAAACACTTAACATCCTATTATGCACTGTGGTATGCAGGTTTATCACTGGATCTCTTACAGGATGACAATGCTCCCACAGACAGTCACTGAATGGTTTCATGACTATGGAAATTACATGAATCATATGCTATGGCCTTATCTGTCACCAGGTCTCAGCCCAATCTCACCTACGGGAGATTTTGGACTGACATGTTAGACAGGCTTCTCAACCACCCTCACCACATTACCAAATGAGGGAGTATCTTCTAGGAGATAGATGTTCCTTGTGTGCCAGAGACCTGTTGCATCTATGACAAGATTTATACAGCCATAACATTATGACCACTGACAGGTGAAGTGAATAACACTGATGCACCCATCAGCCATAACATTATGACCACTGACAGGTGAAGTGAATAACACTGATGCACCCATCAGCCATAACATTATGACCACTGACAGGTGAAGTGAATAACACTGATAATCTTGTTATCATGGCACCTGTCAGTGGGTGGGATACATTAAGCAATGTTGATGTGTTAGAATCAGGAAAAATGGGCGAGCGTAAGGCTCTGAGCCACTTTGACAAAGGCCAAATTTTGATGGCTAGACGACTGGGTCAGAGCATCTACAAAACTGCAGCCCTTGTGTGGTGTTCCTGGTCTGCAGTGGTCAGAATTGATGAAAAGTGGTTCAAAGAAGGAAGGGAGGTGAACCGGCAACAGGGTCATGGCGTGTGCAGCGCTTACCTGGGGAACACATGGCACCAGGGTGCACTATGGGAAGAAGGCAAGCTGGTGGAGGCAGAGTGATGCTTTGGGTAATGTTCTTCTGGGAAGCCTTGGGTCCTTACATTCATGTGGATGTTACTTTGACACGTATCACCTACCTAAGCATTGTTGCAGGCCATGTGCACCCTTTCATGGCAACGGTATTCCCTGATGGCATTGGCCTCTTTCAGCAGGATGATGCAATATGCCACAAAGCAAAAATGGTTCAGGGATGGTTTGAGGAGCACAACAAAAAGTTTAAGTTTGACTTGGCCTCCAAATTCCCCAGATCTCAGTCCAATCGAGCATCAATGGGATGTGCTGGACCAACAAGTCCGATCCATGGAGGCTCCACCTTACAACTTACAGGACTTAAAGGATCTGCTGCTAAGGTCTTGGTGCCAGATACCACAACACACCTTCAGAGGTCTAGTGAAGTCAATGCCTCGACGGGTCAGGGCTGTTTTGGTGGCAAAAGGGGGACCTACACAACATTAGGCAGGTGGTCAGAATGTTATGGCTGATCGGTGTATATAAATACTGTTTATATTATTGGTGTTTTTATATTATTCAGGCCACAAATTGAAAGTGAAGGAAACACTGTGTCAAATGCACATGCACTTCACAAGAACTGATATAGGCCTACAAGGGGCCTAATGTTCACACTAGACAAGCTGACTTTGAATGGATAGGCATAGGACTTATACAGCACCTGGCAACTCCAGGCTCAGTCAGAAACCTGATAGTCGTCAGGTACAAGAATAGCTCGGTGGACCAGCAGTCTGGAAGCTGGTCTCATGACCTGTAACGAACTGTCATTGAACCTATGGTTGCTTGTCCCCAGAAGGAGTGTAGACTTACCGTGTTATCTCCTCAGAAGATTCTCCGAATCGCTGCATCCCAATTTATCTCTGGTTGTCTGTATTTTAACACACCTCGCCTCTCAGAAGGGCCATTATATGGACGCAGGTCTAAATCCAAATTTGTCCTTAAATGACTTACCTGGTTAAAAAAAGGCGAGCTTAAAAATACTTATATCTATCTGGGCTAGGATTATGCAAGACATTTAATACAGTGATAGCATCTGGACAGAAAATAAAGAGAAAAAAGGGCCAGGAATCCTGCCTAAATTGTGTTTCCTTCCCAATGAGAACTATCCTTGGATATATTCCGTTTGTGCAGAATCACAGAGTGCACTAGTTTTAAATAGGTCCCGACTGTATATTATAGTGCACTATAGGGTATAAGGTACCATTTGAGACACTGCTGTAGATCCTGAATCCATGACTGTCTTCATATCGCATCCTGCCTCTCACTTTCACTGGGAAGAGACACAAAGGTCCCAGAATAATGTCTGTGTTTAAATAAAATGTACTATCCTTTTATATTAATAATTATCCATGTTATTGTTAAGCAATGTGAGACAATATATATACAATGTGGGATATATATATATATATATATATATATATATATATATATATATATATATATATATATATATACAGCTCTGGAAACAATTACGAGACCACGGCACCTTTTCTTCCCTTTTCAAAACAGTCGAAATGAAGGTTTTGAATGAGGAACAGAAGGGTTGAATTTACAGTGGTCTCTTTATTTTAACCCTTCTGTTCCTCACACAAAACCTTTCTTTACAGAAAGTGTAGTTATATATGTAAGAAACAGATATATAACAGTAAGGAAGAAATAGACATAAGCAAGGAAAGAAAAATGCGTGTGAGTGTATGTTACAGAACTGTAATAGAGAAAGCCTAGTTGGCCGGCATAAATGGTCTGGCATTTAATGGGTTAATGCTTAGCTGTCAAGCGAATTGTGCCCTGTCGCTTGAAGCGGTTTTATTTTCATGTCTTCACGGTAGTAGCAGACTTACAATGGACTTAATGTTACCTGTCAAAATGTTACCTATTATCAAAACAATAATTAGCCATATTAGTGGTTTTGTCGGTTACACCATGACTCAGCAACAGGAGCAAACAACAAGAGACGGGCGAAAGCAAAACCCCGGGTGGACTGACATCCTGCCATTAGGAGGCGGGACCATGCGCTGAGGTGTTAGGAGAGGAGAAGGTGATGTCGTAAAGCAGAGTGTCGTAAACCAGGTGCAGCACAGGGAGGGAGGTGGAGTGGAGGGGGGGGGGGGTAACGGGGGGCGAGAGAGGAGGTGACTCGCTCCGGCAGGCAGCATTCAGACCGAAAGGATCATGGCGGATGGCCCCAGGTGTAAGCGCAGAAAACAGGCGAACCCGAGGAGGAATAACGGTAAGTCAAACTCCGTAAAACCAACTGGACACGGGTCACCGAGATGGACTACGTACTTTTGCGTTCATTCAACTCTTTTCGCCGACTTTGGGACTTTTCTGAACCATGTTTTAGGGAGTTGAAGTGCTGGAAAGTAGTAAGTATATTCCAATGTAGTGTGTACCGTTATACCTGGCTCTGCTCGCTTCTCTCTCTCCGCCTAGCGGTGCATTACTGGAGCGTACCGTTATACGCACCTTATCCCATGGACTTGAGCGAGCGGCTGCTTTTGCTTGTCGATCAATAATTTTAAGGTTCAATTCTCTTTATTTTCCAAAAGACAAACTGCTGTGTGTTATATGTGTAAAACAGAGCCTTTATTTTGCAACGCTATTGTTCAATAAAAACTTCTAAGCTAACAGGCTAGCGGGCTAACTTGCTGCCCCAGCCATGCAGTTAGGCTCAACCACCTGGTATTTTGAACTGGAAAACAACGAGATGACCGTAATGGTCCTATTTTACTACAGGTTGCAGAGTTATTTGTGTATACATACGGTGCTCTGAAGAATAATTACGTGATCTATGTTTAATATCGACTGGCATTGTCTAAATAAATAGATATTTACATTTAGTCGGGATTGTTGTGACTGTTGTTGGCCAACAACCCCTCCTAGCTGCACGCAACACTTTAATACACTGTTGCGAAGTGATTTGCTGTGTTTTTGTAGTCTATACAAAGTATGCTATTCGTTCATATTCTTAATATGTCACTTTTGTCACATTACCCTGTATTTTCATGCCACTCTCATGCTTTTTACGTTATTTTTCCTTCGGTCACAGCTGATCAATTTAGCCAATATTTTAGTGCTTAAATTTGCTTGGTGAATAGCTTGTAATGTTTTTTTAGTTTTGGAAGAGAAGCTTATTTATTTCCAAGTCTGGTACTTACCTGTTAAGTTGGGTGGTGCAAGCATTGCAGGAAAGAAATGGGCGTCACATTTAGTCTTCCTATGTGTGTGCAACTGCTGCAGTCCAAGACATCTAGCTATGCAGTAAGAATAGCCCAGGCTATCTGGAGATTCTCTCTTACTCAAACTTCACGTGCATAAAATGCAACACTGCAGAACAATCGGCAACGAGAGAATTATTTCTAAACAGGAAAATAAATATAACCTGATGATGAATAACATCACAAACCACCGTCGAAAATACACATCGGTATACCTAGGTTTACACAGATGAGCAAATATTTCCACTGTAGCCTAATCATCACATGATCTCTGAAGTTTCCTGAATATGTTTAAACCTGGATTGCACTTTAGTTTTAATCATAATACAGTATGTCTCTTCTGATTTAATATGTAGCATCTTTGCGTGTATTGTTAACTCTACTGTTACAATCTTAAAATCGTATTTGGGTAGTACCGCTATATGAGTTGCAAGGGCTGAAACGGAAAGCACCTTTTCCTGTGACCGCTGACGACACGAGTTGTGACAGAGCTGAGCGCCGTGCCGCCCAGGCAGCGTCCGTGCGCAGGCAGGAGCCGTCAACATGTTCACCTGAACAGGGAAATCAGGGCTCGCTAATGTCCTCCTATAAAAATCTACCTGCGGCACTTATCTACACACTTTTATTTGCTCAGATTGCGGAAAAGTATTAGAATATTTTAAACCTGTCTTTATTCTAGAGCAGACGAGGAAAAAGACTCCAATACGCTGCAGCAAATGGCAACTTGTGCAGGTAGAAAATATGAATGGTTGTATAGTTTACGTGCATGTCACCGTTAGTAAATTCTTGGTTTCTTATTTTAGATTTTGTTCTCGCGGGATTTTTCGCCCACAAACATGCATGATGTCCAGATTGTTGATGTTTGAATATGAGTGTTTTTATTCCTTTATTTAGTCTAGCCTATTCTAGTGTAGCCAACCGCCCTGTGTGTGTCACCGCGCAGGCTAGAGAAGGAGGTTGTGGCGGAAAAGGAACGTGGTGCATAAGGTGGTTGCTAATGGAATGACTCCGCTATTTCCAGTAATAGATAACCGTTCGGTAAAACAGACAATCTTAGATGTTTTCCATTTAGCAAGTGTTTAAAATTATTGTTATGCTATTTCGGATTGGGTCGATGGAATGGAATGGCGGTGTGTACCGTTACTGCAGTGAAGGCGGGGCTGCTGTTTTTTATGTTATGAGACGGCCAGGTATGCAAGGTGATGCAATACCTATAAAGGTGCCTCGAATTATATGGCGTTCATAAAACTGAGTCAATATTATTGGTTTAATGTACATTCAGTGTATTCGATTAATTCCATCACGTATCATTTATTTTTTGAAAGGCATATGTTCAATCTTATTCTAACGGAAAATGCTACAGCAGTATGCTACGTTATTACCGTAGCCTCCACGTTTGACAATGGCAAAGGTGCTTTTGTTTATTTTGACTGCTGTCTATAGGGTTATTGCCAGGTTTTGCACATAGTAGTCGATGTTATCTTAACGATATATTTTAGATATGTTGTATTTATTTGTCATCATTTAAATATTTAGTTTTTTTAATAAAAATTGACCCGTATTTATAAAAAATCTGCAGTACATCATGAATAATTATTTACGTTGTTTACGTTATTGATGAATAACGGAACAACGCTCTTATTTCATGCAGCTCTTCTAGTACAAATCAAAGGACTTGTCACGTGGTGTCACGTTGTCTCTCCTCCATATATGGGTCGATGTTTTCATCACTTTGATGAGGTTTCTTCTAGGGTCCTTGAACCTTGCAGTTAAGCTGCCATTTCAGTTTTATTTCCAATTATGGTATCATAGCCTGTGTCTGATTTGTAGATTTATTCTAAAACATTTTGGGACACTATTATGCAAGCTCATGGGTTTGTGTATATTTGTCTGTGTGAGCAAGATCTCCTGCTAAGTGACAGTGAATAGGAACCAAGGCTGCTCATTACCTTGCCTTGAAAGATGAAGGTCTTGCCTTTGTCCCAAATGGCACCCTATTTCAAATAGGCTGGCACACTACTTTTGACCAGAGCCTATGGGGTTGTAACTCGAAAGTAGAATACCACCTAAACACTAGGGTGCCATTTGTAACCCACACAGCTGTAAACATCAGGGCGTTGCGTTGAGCAACTGGCAGCCATGAGGACAGTGTGTGCGTGTGTCCTGCGAGGCCAGGGAAGACAGGTGTTGGCCATCCGTATGCGCTGCTTTTGTCACGCCTTGCTCCGTCATCCAATGGCCTCCTTTAAAGTGTATGCACTCTCTCCCACCCTAACTCTCTCTTTCGCTCGCTCTCTCTCTCTGCAGAGGCTGTAATTTAACACTGCAATTTGGGAATAGAGGAATGTGGGCTCGTGTTAACATACCCTGCAGTATAAACACAGTCCTCTCAGCCCGGCCCCGTAGCTGCTTAGGATTTCACTCAGACTGGCCTCGCACGTCCCAAATGGCACCCTTGTTTAAGGCCATTTGGGCTATAGTTAAATGTAGTCCACTCGACAGTAGTATGCCACTTGGGAGTGTTGAACCTGATTAAAGACTACCCAACTCTGTGGGTAAAGTCACATCCTCAAAGACTGCCTGGTCGTTGAAACACCTTTCTGTTGATATGGGCCCAATTGATTATTTAAGGAGCTAATTCACACAACTGTCTAAATAGGCCTAGTTGATTAATAAAGGGGCTAATTCACACTTTCAATGGCAGCGATTTGCCACAGTAGCCATGACTTTGTTGTTTGACCCTGTTACTAGCGGTATAAAATAGATGAATTGTTGATGACACCTTATCTTAGAGCCCGAGGGTGTGTGTTTGTGTGTGTGTGTGAAAGTTTTGGCATTGGCTACAAATTATATTGAAAGCAGGTTCTTCCCCTAGTTTTGGCTACCACTTCTAGAATAAATCTATGACTTTGAAAGATAGGTGATGGGGCACATTGGCTGCAGCCTCAGTGACTGGGAGGGGTTTTAGATTACAATAATTTTATCTAGATGAACAAAACTTGTGGCCAGACTTGCGTTGGAGATAAAAGTATAATGTAAACTGGTGAAAATAACATGTGATAGACTTTCCTGGTAGATTGTCCCCATGGCTACTGAGGTCTACAGACCATGCCTCGCTCAGCGTGTACTGGGATTGAATGACGGGTAACATATGAAGTGTGGTCCTTCTCCATGTCAAATCATAATTAGAAGCAAAAATGAAAATGTTGTTGGGCCGCAACTAAAAATATCTCACATTGTCCCAAAATAATCCAACTGTCACCAGCAATAGTACTTGTTCGACGGAGAGAGCCATATACCCAGGTAAACAACTCTGTCAGTAAGTTTAAACACCTTCAGTGTCATGCAGTATGCGCACGTGATTCCCCTTGCAGCACATCAAGTGTACATCATTGCTAGTGTGAATCAAATAGTTTTACTTACATTTCCGGTTAATGTAATTTAAATGAAATAGTGCTAAAAATGTTTAATTATCGTAGTTTTCAAAACCCCTAAGACGGAAACATAGCATTGGGAGGTTCAGGGGCCATACCCAAGGCAGCATTTTCTAGCCATC
Source organism: Esox niger (assembly GCA_016801105.1). Lineage (NCBI taxonomy): Eukaryota > Metazoa > Chordata > Actinopteri > Esociformes > Esocidae > Esox > Esox niger. The sequence continues at coordinate 23,081 of JACXGJ010006159.1, forward strand.
ATCAACAAAACGCCACATGATTACATTTATTGTGGAAGAATGGTGTCACATCTGTCCAATAGAGTTTTCAGCATTAGTATAATCTACGCCAAGGTCCATTAATTCTGTGCTGCTGGCTGGTGGTGGCCCAACACCCTATTAAGATACCGTGTTTCCTTTGTTGTGGTCGTTACCAGTAGCTTTACTGGCAACAGTCTAAATGGGCCTTGTTGATTGTTAAAGGGAGTAATTCACACATTCAATGGCAATGATTCGCCTCAGTATACTAGACCTTGCTGTGTTGATGGACCTGTGACCGGCAGATAAAATGTCATTTTCCCCATATCCCAGAGCCTAGGGCGTGTGTGTTTCTTAGCTTGAGTGTGTGTGTCCTTTAATTGAAAAGGTCCTGAGTAATGACAAAGCACTGCAGGATCTCCTAGGATGAGATCCCACCTCTTCCCTTTTATGGTAGAGAAGGAGGGGCATCTATACTGGGGGAGGGGCTGCTGTGACTAATGATTGTGTGTGTGTATGTGTGTTTGTAAATTTAGCAGTTTAGAAAAGTGGGAAACAGCTCCTTTCCTGTGGGCTTTGCATAACAACATGGCCAACTCTTGTTCGGATTTACATGAATTAATGTGTGCCTGCCAGCCAGGCTTAAGTACTTGTTCCCTGTCCTTTGTGATGTAATGAAATGTGCTAACCACTAGACAGATAACAGCCAGGTTATTACTGTCCAGCTGTCTGTGAGAGATGGCTTCATTATTCACATGAAACAGGCTAATGTAGGTGATTATTATATTTCCGGGCTATAAGATGTTGTGCCCATATTTTTTATATCCGTTATCCTAAATACCTAAGGGTTGCAAAATACGTTAGCTTCGTATTCATCATTGATCAGGGTGATGAGATGTTTTTCAACAGAAAACTGAAACTGTTATGTTAATTGTTTGTTATGCTTATTACTTGTGTTGTATTCTCCTCAGCACTGGCTTTTAACACTCACTGCTTAGTTGTTTGGTTGTGACACTTAGCCCTCCTAAAATGTATTAATTTAACTGTAAGTCACTCTTGATACCAGCATCGGCTTAATGATTGAAATATTAATGTTAAACAAGTGGTCGCTTTTGGACACATTTTGCCGATTACTCCCTCCTCGTTCCAGTTTCGCATTCATTCCTAGTGAATAAATCTAGGCTCTGCCTCAACCCTTTTAAAGAGATTTAGGTGTAAGCATAGTTTCCTGTGAATTCGGGCCATCTTTCTACTCTATTAACAGAAGTATATAGGCTTTTGTAGATACTAGGAAGGGCTTATAATGTCAAACTATAGGCTTGTCTTAACTCAGAGGAACTACAGTTTGAAGGATTTTGATAGACCATTGGTTTGTCTTCTTTTAGACTTCTAGTGGCAGCCATAATATTTTAAGAGACATTGTATTCAAAAAATGTTTTTTTTCATTCTCAAAACCTCTAATCACCGGAATACCATGCTGCAATAGCATATAGGTGCTCTCTGGGTCTTGTGATGGCCAATGCTTTAACTAAGCTATTGTGTGTCAAGGCTTTAGAGTGAAACAAGGCCATAGAGGCTACGTCCCAAACGGCCCTTCATTCCCTTAATAGTGGGATTATATACTGGGCCCTGGTCGAGTGTAGTGCACAGTAGGGAATAGAGCACCATTTGGAACACTACTGTAGTTGCCTTTTCAGTTGACTGGCCTTCCTCCTCCTACCTCTGCACTGAGAGGCAGAAGAAAGAGTCCATTCAGAGGCTATATTCGGGGGGGGTCTCTTTCTTTCACACACGGCTGGTGGGATACCCTCTCCTTATTTTCACCCAACTCATTTGCATATCATCCCTTTCTCTTTATTACGGGGGGCTTGGGCAAGGAATACAGAGTGAGGGAGGCCACTCCACTCCAGGAATTTATGAAATCATTTGAAATCTCAGCGGCTAGCCTAAGCCTAGCCCTTAGCCCCACTGGACAGAGGCTTTCATAGCCTGTGGGTACCGTGGACTGATCTCTAATCCGCCCAGTTGGTGGTCATTTAAATACAGTAGCCTAGTTTCTATAACTGTGATTTGTGCCTACCAGGGTTTGCTAACATTATCCCAAAACCATAATACATAATACTGGCTGGGGAGTTGACAGTACAGAGCTGTGATGTAGCCTAATGAGGGACCATTAGCTGGCGCTAACAGCCATGGTGGTTTGTGTGCTGCTATCTGCCGGTTCTTATGAGTTACGAGCACGAGAAAGAGGTGGAGGGAGCGAGCCTGAAGGAGATATGAGGGAAGCAGGGAGTGAAGCTGGGTGGGCAAAGGAGCGAGAGAGACCTCCCAGCAGGCACCTTGCCTCAGCTCAGACTCTTGGTTGTGCCCCAAATCAAAATGACAACCTATTCTCTCTATAGTGCACTACATTTCTATATACACTGTCACATGGGGAACAGTGTGCCATTTGGGATGTGGGTCATGTCTCTGATGACATAAACCAGGAGCAGACAGGTGGGTGAGGGGTACTGTACTAAAGGCCCCTGCGAGGGAGTAAGGGAGTGTGCTTGTACACGCGTGCCTGTGTGTCAGGGAAAACACTGGATAGGTTTATTGTTATGGAGCGGATTGATGACTGAAAGACTTGGCCTAATATGGGTGTGCACGGTGTGCTCACAGAGAGTGTACCAAAAACGGCTTGTAAATAGTGACCATGGCAGAATCGGTTTCCTTAAAGACTTATTAAAGAACCACATTCAAGAAGTTCAAAATGAGATCTGTGTAGTGTTAGAACACTTTTCTAAGGTTCTATAAAGAACCATTATCAGCATAGCACCGACAACGAGTCTATTTCAACAACACCTATTATGGTTCTATGCAGAACGTGTCTATAAAGTCATTCTGTTTGTCTTATATTTATGGTCAAGCATATTGCATAGTTCAAATTCCACTGGGGTTATTTGTGTATTAGTTGACAATATGAATTAACGGAGCTACCTCTGTAACAGCTGGGCTGAACTTTCCTCGTGGAGAGTTGAGAATTTTTGACAGATCGGGTTTAAGCTCAGAGGGTTCTTTTAGAAACTGTTGTTAGGTGTAGGGCTGTTACCCTTTCAAAATAACCCATGAGGAACCCACAGTTTCAGGGAAGGTGGAAAAGGACCTCAGCTATCAGTATCTGTGGTAATTGATCGGTTTGAGGAAGTGTTTAGTATTGTGTGCATTTTGCCTGTACACCTTTGTGTGCTATCTGCAACCATCCTATAGCCAGTGCCTGCGGTTAATTTAGCAAGCTGCAATGGGGTGGAACTTACCAGAAAAATTTGACTATTTTCCATCCTTGGTAGGTACTCAGGCAAGTCATTAGTTCTGGCAGTACGTTGCCAAGACACACTTAGCCGCCAGCAAACAATTGAACGTCGGACAGACATTTAGTCTTTTCTGTTTCGGTCTATTTTCACAGTGTAATGTGGTATATTGAAGACTCACGTTGCTTTGAAAAAGCGCCCTCCTGCTGAATGAAAGTTTCACAGATTTGAGTGTAATACTGTTGTGGTTGTCTGTCCTAATGATTGCCTGCAGCCAATGTAACATATTGACCAGGTCCCAGGATGCCATTTGTGTTGCATCAGAAATGTTCCGGCTTGCCCTGATTTCTACGTTGGCCTGCTGTGTTCCCAGTCTGGTTCCGCCTACCTATCACTGGAGAGAGCATGGTTCACCTCCACACACGCACACACACACACACACACACACACACATATGCGCACACACCTGGACCTACGTACAGTCTCTATACACCTGATAGTGAGTGTGTGTGTTGTCAGGAAGGGAGGGAGTGTCTATCATGGCAGGATATGAGTGGCTGGTTGTTTTCTCTGGGGTTCTCTTATCTTTTCACCTGGTTAGGTAAACTGTCAGCTTTACTCTCTGCTAACAGAGCAACGGACAGACAGATCAACATGATCACCTATCAGGCTCTGTGAAGCAAGCTACTTTCTGACAGTATTGTTGAGAGGCCTTCAATGCAATGCCTGAGTTCCGAATGGCATTCTACACGTAGAGGAGGAGTACACTACTATTGACCACTACTTTTCACCTTCTGGTTAGGAAATTAGCTAGGCTAAGTTGTACTGTACAGGAAGTAGGTGAGGTATGAGCTTCGTGTGCGTGGGTTTTTCAGCTGAATGGCATTCTACAGGGGTATCACTTTTCCCTTTGAAACATGTTAACATAATTGTCCTGAAGGCCTGCCCGCATACTGAGGCCACAGAGGGAACGGTTAAAAAATCCTCCTGACTAAACCCTGTCAGGTGTTATTTATGAAATGTTTAATGGGACTGGAGCATAGAGGCACCTGTCGGCTGTACTGTAATAGATGGGCTGAGTGGAGGAGGGCGGGCGGGGTGGGGGGGAGCTGGGCTGCTGAGGTAGAGGCAGGAGGAGCCGGGGGAGGCGTAGCGTATCTACTTGACATAAACTACTTCCATCTTTACTGTCACCCAGGCATGTAAGCGGTTGCTTCAAAACGCTCCCTGCTCTTTGTAGTGCAGTGCTTTTGACCAGGATCTGTAGGGATGCAGAGCATGTTGCCGTTCGGCTAACACATTCAAATCATTTAACCGATGCTTTAATCATTAGGCTGAAAGACAGTGAACCCCTCAGAAAGGAAGAGTGAGTATTTAAAGGTATTTTTGTTTTGAGTGATCATTGCCTGATGACTCAAACTGACATTTCCACTGCTCTATGTTTGCTACATAATTCACTCGGAGATTGAAGTTGTCAAAATCATTTATGGCCACATGGAAATGAAGACTGTTCTACAGAACATCAGCGATTTTGTTTTCTTTAATCAATAAATGTAAAAAAACTATTGAGATTTTCTGAACATGCCATGGGAGCAGTCAGAATGGTTTGACTGGTTGTTGTGTGCATTCAGATCCAACATCCATGGCTGCGGTGATTTGAGTAGTCAGGCAAGCTAGTTCACAGTGTGTGTGTAAATGTAGCTCAGTTAATTCCCTTTGAATGCAGCCGTCTGCTCTAGGGCGGCTTCTTTCAAGGAATTTTGGATGACAGTTGTTGGTCTCCTTAATTACAGCAGTTAGGGGTATAGCCGTTTTAATAGCAAAAACCATTCAAAGGAATACAGTGTTACTATAAATGTATAGTGTAACACAGTCATGGGACAAAAAAATTACTGAAGACAAAATCGTTCATTGCCTGCTCCTGCAGTGAGAATCTTAGGAGACGACTTAATTAAGATATTTTTTACGGTTATGGAGTTGGTATATTTGGATCATGGTCTTCCCCGTTCCCCCGTTGCCCCGTTCCTCGGTAATATGGTCTTTCTGGCAGCTCTACTGTCTGCGTGACGTTTGTCGTTTCGTTCATGTATTCATGTATGTGTGTGGCATTCAGGGTTGCTCGGCTGCACACCCCCCCACCCCCCCCCACCCAGCTTCGCCTCTCTCCTGCCTGCTCATCTGGGTGACATTTTGGAAGACAGCGCACTGAATGCGTCTGACATTTGCTAAACTGCGTCGGGTCCTGGCTGTCCCGGCGTTTCCTCCACTCTGCACTTCATCGTGTGGCTAGGGGGCCGTGTCCCAATTGGTACCCTATTCCCGGTGCCCTTCGCGGAGACCCGGTCAAACGCAGAGCACAGTGGAGGGAACGGCGTGCCATTTGTGATGCGGGGCAGGGCAACGGCTGAGGGAAACCACGTTGACAGACGGCCTGCCCCCTGGGGATGACAGCGCAGAAGTGCTTGTGCAGCTAGGCTGAGGATTATTGTATTGTTCCTGTATACAGTAGCTACATATATTCTCAGCCCCTTGACGTCTCTTCCTCGTGGCTTGGATACTTCAAACACAAACAGTGCAGTTCCCTGCACACACCGAATCAGACAATGTTCGTCCTGTGACAGCATTATATTTAGGTTCTTGGTATCTTTAATCAGCCAAAGTCAAATTCACACTCCTAATTGGATTATGTTCTAAAGGGGATTACTTTTAACTTGTGTGTGGTGTCGTGAATGACCACGGTCAACCTCTTCGTGGTCGCAGTTATTCTCCTACTATCCACGCCACGGTTATTCTGCTTTTCTGTCAGGATGACATGACATTATTCCAAATGGCTTGTTCGGCCTGACCCAAATTTGGACAACTTTCAACAATTTTATTTAACTGAGGTACTTAGTGGCCTTTTTGGGTATTTTACCACAGGTGTCCGTGATTACATTGAAGTAACTGTGCCGACGCTCTCATCCATAGCAATTTACAGTACTGATTTTGTGTATTCTAATGCCGTTTGTATTGGTACTGCCCCCTCCCCATGGGAACTGAACCCACAACGCCAGTGTTGTAACCAACATGTTCAAGCAACGGAGCAACACCTGTCCATCATCACATACTGAATATAGTTTTTGGTGGTTTAGAAAACAGTCAATAGCTTAGATACATTATAGTTCGTGGTACTATTTTAATTACATTTTTGTTTATCCGAGTATTAATTGCCAACATTTCCATAGATTGCCGTAGATTACCTGTTGTATTCCAGTGACTTCGGTAAATTGCCAGTAGCTTTGGTGAATAACCCAAACCGGAGCCCATAGAGCTGTACAAGTGGTGTACAAAAGTGTGAACAAAATGCCAGTTGGCCAGTGGCAGTCAGGAACAACCTAACCTGATTCACTGCCAGCTTCCGCTGCATGCCTGCTTAGCCCTAGCCCAGGCTAGGTGTGTAGTCAGGTCCTCTGATCTCCACTGAATGATTCCAGAATCCAACCTTGCCCTGCGTCCCAATCAGCACCCTGTAGCACACTACCTACATAGCTATTGCACTGTTGTAGGGCACTACATTTGACCAAAGCTCTATGGGCACTGGTGAAAAGCAGTAGACTGCATGTGGTGCTGTTTGTGACGTGGCCGTATTAGTAGTGCCAGGGCAGGACACGGTGCCAGAGCGCTGCCCATTGTGCTCAGTGTGGTCTACCAGACGCTGCCAGGCTGCTACCAGTCACACTCAGACAATGGACTGGCTGATGAGCATCGTCCTCCCCTCTAATGCCAGTGCCGGAAAGTGTTATAGGGATAGTCATATAAGGACTAATCTGTGTTGCTCTATGGGCCTGTGTTTGGACTAATCTGTGTTGCTATATTGGCCTGTGTTTGGACTAATCTGTGTTGCTCTATGGGCCTGTGTTTGGACTAATCTGTGTTGCTCTATGGGCCTGTGTTTGGATTAATCTGTGTTGCTCTATGGGCCTATGTTTGGACTAATCTGTGATGCTTTTGGGCCTGTGTTTGGACTAATCTGTGTTGCTCTATGGGCCTGTGTTTGGACTAATCTGTGATGCTTTTGGGCCTATGTTTGTACTAATCTGTGATGCTTTTGGGCCTGTGTTTGGACTAATCTGTGTTGCTTTTGGGCCTGTGTTTGGACTAATCTGTGTTGCTCTATGAGCCTGTTTTTGAACTAATCTGACACTACATACACACTACACACACAAACACTGCACAGACACAGACACTACACACACAGACACTACACACACAGACACTACACACACAGACAATACACACAGACACAGTACACACAGACACTACACACAGACAATACACACACAGACACAGTACACACAGACAGTACACACACACTGACACTACACACAGACATTACACACACACACACACACACACACACACACACACAGACATATTGAGCCATGGAATGGAGCATCAGATTAACTGGCATATTGATATGACAGAACTCTGTTCCATCAGCACACTGAACACTATTTATACTTCATTTAATTTGCTGTGATGTGATTGATCTTCTCCATCACACAACGGAAAACGCATATGTGTGTGTGTGTGTGTATTCGTGAGATGTTGATGTTAAGAGGCAGCAGAGAAAATAAAGGGTGAGTGCTGAGATAAGCATCAGTACATTATTATCACGTAATCAGGTTGCAGTGCTCAGACCTGCTTGTCTGTATGATGTACTGTCAGACACCTAGATCACTATTATTATTGATATAGCAGTGGAGTGGTTTCCTGGTGTAGGGCGTAGGATTCAGTTGAACAATGGAGATGTTTTTATGAGGCTTTGTGACTGTTATCTTTCTGTATAGATAGTGCATCAGGTAGATGCCCACAGCTCAACATCTGTTCAGGCATTTCTCACAGTGGGTAATGCATCTTACGACCAACGTGACGTTGCCTTGCCAACACCACCGTGTCAATGTGACGTTCTCTCTGCTACACCAGAAACCCAACGGATTCATCTTTCTTCCTATTAATTTCCCTTACAATACGAACACCCATGACCGCCGTCGGGAATGAAACCATGACTATTTTTGTCAATGATGGGGAAAGGATGGAATGATGGATGCTATTAGAGAAACTGACTGGTGGTTCGCAGGGGAGTTGGGGACAAATATGAGTGTTTAAGCTGTGGACTCAACATGTTGCAACTTCCAATCCACTGAGAGACAAAACAGGCTGTCCTTATCCTTTAACTTTCCCCAGTCAGAATAACCGTAACCATCTATGTTTATTGTCTAATTTTTCACTTCACACATTAATGTTTATCTCCTTCATTTGACTTGTAGATGCCAGGTTCAATTCACGCATAGACGTGGGTCTGCCCAATGGACCGGTGCTATTGACAGACATTTCTGGTTGGTAATCATACATGGTGTTAATGTTATTACATAGTTTTTGCTATAGATGTTTAGTAATCATATAGGGTCTTTCTATGTTATGACATGGTTGTTGCTATAGATGTTTAATAATAATATAGGGTCTTTCTATGTTATTACATGGTTGTTGCAATAGGTGTTTAATAATCTTATAGGGTCTCTCTATGTTATTACAGGTTTGTTGCTATAGATGTTTAGTAATCATATAGGGTCTCTTTATGTTATTACATGGTTGTTGCTTTAAATGTATAGTAATCATATAGGGTCTTTCTATGTTATTACATGGTTGTTGCTATAGATGTTTAATAATCATATAGGGTTTCTCTATGTTATTACATGGTTGTTGCTATAGATGTTTAATAATCATATAGGGTTTCTCTATGTTATTACATGGTTGTTGCTATAGATGTTTAATAATCATATAGGGTCTCTCTATGTTATTACATGGATGTTGCTATAGATTTTTTGCTGGATTGTGTGGTGCTTCATTTTAACAAAGGTGGATGAAATAGATTGGATTAAGCAAAATGGAAATAGTATAATGTGCTGCTACCGCAAACCGAAAGGCCTTGTTCTACACACATACTCTGAAATAGCAGATTTAGTTTGTGTGCCAAATGGCACCCTATTTCATACATAGTGCACAATGTTTCACAAAAGCCTTTTGGGCACTGGATAAATAGTGTTCTACATAGGGAATGGGCTGGGATTTGGGGCGTATCTCAGGCCAGTGTGGATTTATTGGAAAGGATGTTTAAGGTAATGAGGTCATTTCTGTAGTCTTAACAGTGTTGGAAATGTTACTTGGTTCTTGCCTCTGTCCCCTTTCATCTCTCTACAACTATAATGAGGCCCAAAGCCCCAGTACCTCAGATGTTTTATACAAGTGTCCATCCTGCATGTTTGTCGCTCTCTCTCTGTTTGTTTGTTTGTACATCTTACACAAGCGTGCTGTTACTGTTTGTGTGGGATGTGAAAAGAGAGGCGTAGACTTTTTCGGGGGTGGGGGTGTTGCTTTAATCTAGTGAGCTGACTCAGAGGCTGGGCTGTGTTCTCCAGATGTGACTGAAATGACAGGGGACGATGGAGAGAGTCACGGGTCTGCTGATGGCAAACTCTGGTCCAATTTCCAGACAGTTTGTGTTGCTATTGTCGCACTGTTCTTTGCCAAGTGTTTGTTGTACACTGTTGCTGCACGGCGTATTTCCCCTCCTTTGGGCTTAGTCATTTTCAGCCTGTGTACTGTTCAAACGTGTCATAGTGAAACATGCTAAGATTTAAAAGTATCTTTTTCCTCCAAATCAGTTCATAACCATTGTTTGTGGACAATGAACAGTAAGTGGATGCGTCAGTTCAACACAGTGATTGGTTGCTGAAATAAGGTCACTGTGGCAGGTGCGCTGAACAAGTGGCACCAATCATATCCCAGTAAACACAGCAGGAAGCAGTCATGGGTTGTCAAGGCAACACAATCCTAGTTTATTTCTTGCTTTATGTAGTCTAGGTGTCTAAAAACCTGAGGGCAATAATACAGGTCCAATTTAGTTAGCATTGATATGGCCACAATATATGCATTCGGTTTCGGCCCAGTTTGAGACAAGCCTGAATGGAAGGTGAAGTGTCCGGAGAATTAAATCAAGAATTCACCGATTGTTTTACATTGAATAGCGTGACTGCTATCTGCACTGATTGCTCCTGGAAACGCTTTCCTTGTGTATAACATGACACAATGTAACATGTCTGGATATGAGCCAGATTGAATCATAGTGCGCGTTAAGGTTCTCCGGGTCAAGATGTGAATGTCACACATCCTGTGTGGTCCTTCTAGTAGAACATTACGAAAGTGGTTGCAAGCATATAATTCAATCACCAGAATAACATCAACATTCAAGTCAGTGGGTCTGTAATGATTATTCTATGTTTATGACAACAAGGTGTCAGAGGAGACTATGTTTTTGTTCCTAAAAGGCAAACCTTGGCATTGCTTTTGACAAGCACCCATAGGGGGCCTTTTGTGGGGTTGACTGCAGTGCCTCCTTCACACTGCTTTTACAGGCTCCTCCCTCCTACCCACTGCTTTTCTAGGCTCCTCCCTCCTACAAACTGCTCTTCCAGGCTGCTCCCTCCTTCACACTGCTCTTCTAGGCTCCTCCCTCCTTCACACTGTGGCCTCTCTCTTTCCATAACCTGTGGCGGTTTCCAGTCAGTGGGCGCCCAAATACCTTCTCTGGTGACCTTTACAACCTCTTTAGGAGTGATTAGTGTAGCCTGCTCACTGCTAGGCTGCCTTCGTCTACTGGCCTTGCTTTTGCACTGCATCTTGCCCACTCTCTACATCTGTTCCCTCACAGCGGGGTGTGTTCCCAATGGCACCCTATTCCGTATGTAGCGCACTACTTTTGACCAGAGGCCTAGGCTCTTTATACGCTGGCTGCATCCTATTCACCTAAAAGTGGACTAACACTATAACTGTGTGCATGTGCATGGAGGCAGAATGAGCATGGCTGTTTTTTCACTGGTGAATACTTGGGTGCAGTTCTGACATTCATAATAACAAAAAGAAAGATATAGCCAATCAGTTGACGTATGTTGGCCTTTACATAGCCTAATGCTTCGATCGCTGTCACCGGTTGCCAGGGATCTGAGTACTGTACTTCTTCCCAGGGTTACCAGTTATTCTCAAGGTGATGTTCCTTTTTAAGGCAAGGGATGGGAATAGAGAATGTGCTCACCAATTCAAACGGCCGAGATTTTAACAGAATGTACCTTGTCTCTGTAATGGAATTATCCCAACATTACATTTAGCCCTTTCAGTTAAATTGAGTTTGGGAGGCATTCTGAAGCAAGGTCTTCTGCTGCAGGAGGTATTTGGGACTCAACTTCTCCCAGGCTTCATCCTAAATGGCATATGATTCCCTGTGTAGTGTATTTTCACCAGAGCGCTAGTTGGCTATAGGAAAGAGAGTGCCTCATGTGTAAGGGATAGGTTCACTTCAGGACAGCAGCAGAAGCAGTGTGTGTGTGTGTGCGTGTGTGTGTGTGTGTGTGAGAGAGAGACTTGCTGTCCAGCAAGGATTCAGAGCAGTTTTCCACAGGGAGTGGTGGAGTGTGTCATGTGACTAGGGCCTGCTAGGGAGTTAGGTGTTTCCAGGTTAGAGCTGCTTCCTGTATGTTCTGCCATATGATTGTTTGTGTGGCTGCATTTCTGCATGTGTGTGTGTGTGTGTGTGTGTGAATTACAGAGTTTGTGTATGTGTGTTTGCACATTTTGGGGGGCTTGAGTCCCCTGAGGTGAGCCAACTCCTGGAGTATGTAAACAGGGGTACAACTGCTGTGAGCAGATTGGAGTGATGAGGACGAGGGGAGGAGTAGAGGCAGGAGGCGGGGATGAGGACAGGGCAGCGGATTCTAGGGATTGTGGAGGAGAGTGTGGGGGATGGAGCATGGGGACTCACAACACTTTAGGAAGCAGAGAATGAAAGACAGAGAGGGAGAAATGAAGATAAAGAAAATTACAGAGAGAGAAGAAAATGTCTGACAGAGAGTAAAGTAAACGCATGAAGAAACAGTGAGCCAGTTGTGTGGTGTATACATATGGCCTGGTCACTTATAGTCTGGTAAGGGAAGACTGTTAATGTTGTAGGGGAAGACTGTTAGTGTTGTAGGGGAAGACTGTTAATGTTGTAGGGGAAGACTGTTCGTGTTGTAGGGGAAGAGTCTGGTAGTGTGATAGGGGAAGAGTCTGGTAGTGTGATAGGGGAAGAGTCTGGTAGTGTGATAGGGGAAGAGTCTGGTAGTGTGATAGGGGAAGAGTCTGGTAGTGTGGTAGGGGAACAGTGAGGTAGTGTCATAGGGGAAGAGTCTGGTAGTGTGATAGGGGAAGAGTCTGGTAGT
>JACXGJ010006160.1:7697-35763 GCA_016801105.1 Esox niger
AGCATATTGATAGTCTATTAGCACATGATGTTACAGGCTCAAACTCTTCCCTACTCTCTTTGTCTCTCTCTACTCTCTCAACTGTAATGTGGGGTACAAGCTGTTAAATACCTTGAGGGGTGTGTTTACCTAGCAAAGCCAAGACACTAACCCCCACACCAAATGGTCTATGCAAACATTCCTGTGGTTACCAGAGCCCGACCAACCAGGGCGAATCTTAACTTTCTGTTATTCTCAACATCTAGGCACATTCACTTCTAATGAACTATACATTCATATTGTAGTTGTTAATGCTCAGATCCTACAAAGCCTACCCACATTGTCCTTAGACCATTGAGGCCTAAGTGTTTTAAACATTACCATCAACGCAATAAATTCATTTGACTCCAAATTACATAGTGAACATGACAAAGCACAACAAAACAGGCTATTTCTTGAATACCTATTAAAACATGTTCAAGCATGACAGAACAAAACAGGCTATTTCAAATGCCTATTAAAACATGCTATACACCATCAAAGTGCTTTTCAAACTACATGTAATATATAATTAAATAAGCTTGGCAATTTCAGAGGAAAATAATCAGGTTTCCTTAATAAGTTCCAGCTTCGACTGTTGTCCTCTCTTGGCCCTTTTAACTTTCCTTTTTTCCAACTTCGTATGGACCCATTCACGGCTTCCTCAGAATCCATATTGTTCAGTCTGAAAACATTTTCAGGCATCGTTGTGAATGATCCGCTTCGTTCTTGATGGTGTCCTATTCGCGCCATGATTTTGAATACGAATTACAACGTCAGGGCTGCAGTCCCCCCCACAATGTTGTTATTTTCTTTAACTTCAATTGTGCCAATATTATACACGTCTAATACATTTCCATTAAAACAGGAAATATTTCGTATCTTCTGTAGTTCTGTAACATTATTCACATATCACATTCGCCTTTATCACATTATCATTCTTAACACTACCTCTCCTACTTTAGGGCTCCCTGATCAAAAAATTACGTTTATTCAAGCAGTATGTGAAAAAGATGGCTATATGTCTTCTGTCTTAATGCAGAATCATGGTGACAAGTTGAGAACGATTGCGTATTTTTCTTCTAAACTGGATGCAGTAGTACAAGGCCTTCCCTATTGTCTGAAGGCTGTGGCAGCGGCAGCAGAAGCTGTTTTGCGATCACAGTCTCTGGTGTGTTATCAGCCACTCGAGCTACGAGTTCCTTACTCTGTTGCCTCCATTTTGTTAGAACATAAAACGAGTCATCTGTCAGGTGCTAGGTTTTTGCATTACCATAAAATTTTACTGTCGTTATCTCATGTCACTCTTGTAAGGAGTCCTGTTCTGAATCCAGCCACATTCCCTTCTACGGAGGTAGATGGCGATCCGCATGACTGCCTTTTAGCTATTAATCAACAGTGTACCCCTCGTGATGACTTGTCTGATGAAGATATGGCCCAAATTTGAACCTAGTATGTTAATCTCTTGTGACATGATTAACTGTCCCCCAGATGGGGATTGTTTTGTACTGTCGGGCCCAGTGTTGAAGGACAATAAGTTGCCTTGGACTCACTTAAATAAGGGAGGGAACACTATGTTCCCCTTTTCATACTATTTCCCTAACCATATAAATAGGTGGAGATGTTATGATGATTATTATACTGTTAACATTTCCAAACCTCTAGGAGTAATCCAGGATTACTGGTGTTTAAGTATTGATGAAGACAACACCCCTTGCAGACCACCAGATGACCCTAAGGGTAGACCCGCTATGATATGTCCTGTAACAGCCACACGTACTACTGTGGTTCCTACACTGCATGTCGTCCTAGGCCAGGTAGAGTAAGGAGAGCTCTGTTGGAGCCGGACAACATAGCTCTGTATAATGGTAGATTATGCAAAACACAAGAACATGACTAATTGTTGTCAACACATACACATATCATGTTCCCCTATGTTAACCCCAATCCCGTTTTCAGTAGCTGACTGGCAGGCGCACGGTTGGACGGAGGTGGTAGCACAACTGACAATACCAGATAAGGACTGTTATACCCCGTCAGCCATTCCTGACCAGCCGAGGGAGACCAACATAAATCTGGTCAGTATGGTGATAGTAGAATTTAATAAACGCTGTCGTCCTGTGGGAGTGAATATATCCACATTATTTAGGTTAACCTACACTGAGCGAATAGGAGCGCGTGGCTATACTGTAAGGGTGCAAATGACCTTGGTGCAGAAAGACTGTCGCACTAAGGAGGAGGAAGCCAGATCAGATATAACCTGTAATCCCTTACCTTCAGGTTTCTCTATTCGTATTGATGCTGTGGTTAACTATATCATGGGAGACATACATGAACATAGATTCAATGACATTAATTTGCACAATTGTTCCACTCCTGCCATACCTGAGAAGCTCAGTTTTTGTGATTGTGCTCAGAGTTGGTCACCAAAACCCATTTATGAATTGCATAATGTCTCACTTTGTCTTTCAGATGCTTCAGGAGCCAGGAGTTTAGGACATATTGATTGTTCCACCACGACTCAAACCAACTTCACAGCTTTAGGAGCTTTGCCGGAGCAAGTCTATATAGTCTGTAGTGGGAAGGCATACAGTTGCCTCCCTAGAGGCGCTACGTTTATCTCAGATGCGTCACAAAAGGTAATTAATTTAGTCCAAGAAACTAGTAACGGTATAAACGAGCTTCATACAATTCATGGGTGGGACCCATTCTCAGGGTTGTCTTCTATGGTTGGTCCCTGGGGGATGACAATATACAAGTTATTGACTACTGCCCTGGCCGCTATTGCCCTTTTGTTTACTTGTGGTATATTTTTGTTTTATGTGTATCTAGGCTTGCGACCCAGGTAATTGTTCAGAAGCATGTTATTGTGTAACATTGTTAGTAGTAGTCTAAAGCCTGATTAGTTGATGGTTATGAGAACCATGTTAGCATTATATGTCATTTTCTGATATAGGGCAGATTGTCTGGGAAATGTCTTACACTGATGTATTCATACTGATTAAAGGACTGAGATGACCCTTGTCTATTCCTTATGAGTGTCTTGCATGGGAAGAATAATCCAGTGTGAGAGTGTATTTCTATTTAGTTTTTTACTTACCACTGCACTTTTAAACTTACCATTTTACCCAGGGTAGATTTATTGACACAGAAATACACTTTTTAAGGACATTGATTCTTTTCTGAGAATTGTATTTTACCATATGCTGGGAGTTTGCACCAACTCTGGTTCGTCTCCTCAGCTTGGCCAACACTGTTTTTTACCTTTAAAAATTCCTGATGTTATAAGCATAATAATGCACATGTATTACATTGTACTATCTCATAAAACAGAAATATAAACATTATTTAATTTTAAGTACTTTTGTCAATTTCTTTCTTTAGGCCCAATCTTTAAGTATTGGGTGAGATGACCATTGTCTATTCCTTAAGAGTGTCTTGCATGGGAAGAATTATCCAGTCTGTGAGGGTGCATTTCTTTTGGGCCCTCTTAATATTTTAATAGAGCGTAGCTGACTGCTGCTAACGGCAGTGAGACAATAACACACAAAGACTAATGGAGCAGAGGGAACGTATACACAAGGGGAAATTACTGTTGATGATGATCAGGTGTGCTGACCAAAGAAAACAGATGTGATGAGTTAATGAGGGGCAATGGTGTCAGAAGGCCGGTGACATTGAGCGCTGAAGCCTGCCTCCTGCAGGGGGAGGATGGGCAGCAGGTGGCGTAGTTGTCACACAATCTTTTAGAATTCCTTATGAGTGTCTTGCATGGGAATAATAAAATAGTCTGTGAGAGTATTTCTTTTTACTTTTTAACTTACCACTGCACTTTTAAACTTACCATTTTACCCAGGGAGGGTTTATTGACACAGAAATACACCTTTTAAGATTTTTTTTTAATCATAAGCTGGGTGTTTGCACCAACAATGCTCTATCTCCTCAGCTTGGCCAACACTGTATATTACCTTTAAAACTGACTTCTGATGTTATAAGCATAATAATAAACAGGTATTACATTGTACTATCTCATACAACACATATATAAAAATTATTTAATTTTAAGTACTTTTGGCAATTTTTATCTGTAGGCCCAATCTTTATTATTTAGTATTGGGTGAGGTGACCATTGTCTATTCCTTATGAGTGTCTTGCGTGGAAGAATAATTCCAGTCTGTGAGAGTGTATTTCTTTTTACTTTTTAAATTACCACTGCACTTTTAAATTAACCACATTTCTTTACCCTGCACACAAAATGAGGTGTCACTCTTCTAACATGCATTCATTATGCAATTATATGGCTATTTATGTATGTATTCAATGACCCTCATTGAATGCACTTCCTGTTGTCAAATGCAGCTATACTCAAACATAGTCCTTTGATGGACACATACATATATTACAAAAGATCAAGTCATTACTTTGAAATTTGACTGAGTTAAAATAGGGCGAAAACAACATGCTGGTCTAATTGCAGGGAGCTTACACAAAAACACATTGAGGGCAGGTTGAGCAAAAAAAATTTATCATAGGAAGCTGTGCATTACAACAGTTATTCAGTATATACAATCCTGATGGCATGTGGTGGATAACAAATCCCTAGACAAATTATAGACCACATTCCTGTCATGGTAGGTAATGTATGTAGGTAATGTAGCTGTAGGTAATGTATTTCCAATGGCAGAGATTGACCCGACTTTCTCCTGTCTCAATACTGATGCAAACATCACACATATATGGACATGGATAGTATTTTTATGTCATTACAGAAATATCTTTAATAACTAATTCAAGAAATGTGGACAGTTTAAATGGGAGTGAAAATATTTTAATTAATCACACTTTTATACAATTTTAAGGAAAGGGAGTACATTTTGTCATGAAAAAGGATATTGAGCTGTTTAATTCTAAATATTAACTCCATGTGGTAAGAAAGAGAGTGTCATTTCTGAAGAAAACAAAACCCAGAAATGGGGCCAGGAGTAATGGGTTGGGGAAAGGGTTTGAGAGAAGCTCTCTCACCATCTTCATCCTGTCTGACTGTCTTGAAACAATGTAACGTGTTGTAGTTCGACACTGCCAGTTGATAGGACTTTAGCAGCAGACTTTTTGGCAGCTTCAACCATTAACTTCACACCATGAGGTAAAGAGTTCTTCATGCAGGTCCTTCTGATGTGGGCTGAATGATTTGTTAGGGGCTTCAAACAGACTGGAGTACATGCCTATTTGGTTTCCTGAAAGACAAAATAGTTCCTTTTATAAGCATTTTATATTGCACACAAAGATACCTTTAGCTTCCTTGTAAAATTGACATTCCTCTTACATTATGGGAGCTTATACATAGCAGAGATCATATTGTATACATTGAACACAATCAAAACATTCAACTTCCAGTTTTCCAGCAGAAGGCAACAGGAAGTAAGAACTTGTTTTTTACATGGAGAGCATTCAAGTAAGCGCTAACGCCTTTGTTTAAAGGTGCAAGAGTAAAGAGCATTAACAAATAAGGCATTTAGAAACAAACAACATAAATATATTATGAATATAAAATACACTCCAGAAAACAGTTATTTTACATTGCACACAAACCAAATATTACACTTACATCTTTTTAGCACTGCAGCTCTCAGACTGTGTGAAGGGTGAGGGCTTAATCTCACACCTATGTGTTGCAAAACATGTCTATAGGGATTTCTTCATTGTCTTTTAAATTAAACCAATTCTCTCCCATTCTTCATTGTACAGCAATCTAGCCATGGTCCTCTTAAAGTTAGAACGTTCCTTTGGGCAGAAGAGCCATCTGAAGAAAATCCATAATAGTGTTAATCAGGAATTCAGCTTTGCATCTGAATATATATCATTATATGTAATGCAGGTAGAATCCATCTCTTGGGGAGATTTTTATCTGGGTAAGCAATTATATATAGACTTACATCAATGTCCCCGTGCACTGCTAGGTTGTAATTCATGACAAACATCTACAACTCAATTCAAAATACCTGCGGTCACTTGGGGTCAGGGAAGTTGACATTCCAGTCAGGTAAGTTGACATTTTATTTTATTTTCATTTTATAATGACTCACATTTTAAGGAATGGGTGTGTTTTGTCTTGAAACTTCTAT
This sequence comes from Esox niger, assembly GCA_016801105.1. NCBI lineage: Eukaryota > Metazoa > Chordata > Actinopteri > Esociformes > Esocidae > Esox > Esox niger. Next base: position 13,838 of record JACXGJ010006160.1, read on the forward strand.
TAACCATCCACTGGCACCACCATTTCCTACTTCTTGGCTGGCACCCGTGAACTCAGCACCGCCTTGGGGTCAGGTATGTTGAACTTCCAGCCTTGTTTTCCCAAACATTCTGTGATTGATTGTTTGGTTGGCTGCTTGCTAGAGACCTGGGCTGTAAAATGTTGAAGACATGTATATTATTTAACACTTTCAGATGCATTTAACATACATTCAATATTCATTTGGATTTGTTTCTAGTGCATCATACATACTTAGGATAAATGCTGTACGCAGGGATTTTTGTTCTGTGGCCCACTGCTCAAAGCAGTGGCGGCCGTAGAATCTCGCCAGTTTTGATCTTTTGTCCCATCGTGGGATCACGGCATGCAGGGTGACAGGATGCAACATTTTGAATTTCCCAAAGGTTGTGTGATCCTGAATATCTTTGGAGCTTGTAGCGGTTGATGTTGATGGGCATTCATGGATTAATGGACTGGTTGATGTTGAAGGATGTTCATGGGTAGATGGACCTGTTGATGTTGAAGCCCTGTTTGAATTACACCTGAAACAAAAAGGTTATTAACAACACAGTAGTTTATTCATAACAGTGGTAGATAAATAAATAGTATATTTTCTAAATAGCATTCATGAATGTACTTACTCTGAGTTCTCGCCGAGCCTGTGGAGCAATTCGAATGCTCGCACAACATTCATTGCCTGGGGCATGCGGTAATGCTTCTCTGCTGTTGTGTTACTGTGGCCCAAATAATCAGCCACGAGTGATTTCTCGTTGTCATTTAACTCCTGTTTTGTGGCAGTCTCAAAGGCACGCCTGGCCACCTGGCTTGTCACCTTTGGGCAGTTGTATCTGAAATGAAAGAATCAACATGTTTGCTATTAGTCAATATAACTGTTGATGGACTGGCTACAGTAAGAAATAATTTATTTTTGAGTATAAGAAGTCATAAAAGACAATACTTTTTGTGCAGTCGTTCCAGGTCATTGGAGGGATTGTAAATTGGTTTCCCAGTGCCACCAAGGAAGAACCTGACATTCGAAGAATCATCCTGATCTTGCGATTGACAGTTGTTTTGTGAAAGTTTTGGGCGAATTTGTTTGAAATAAAAATCAAACCACTATTCAAAGATAAATAAATGTAGTTAACAAGGTGTATTATGTTTTCTAAACAAAAGCATAATGTAAATTGTAACTGTTGTTATCTTTACTCTTTTACTCACCATCTCCTGCTGGACATTAAGGGCAAAGTTAGCTACTTGGGTGGCAGCTGTTTTGTGCTCCTTGACACCAACTACGAAATAGTCCTTTCCATCCTTTGGCACCATTTTTCTTTCAAACCATTCAGTTACCTGAAGAAGTCAAATAAATAAATCAATTGAACATGCTTGAAAAAAATCAATGAATGAAGTGTTACTGGACTAATTATTACTTACAGTCATGTGTTCAATAACTCCAGGCCGTTGGAGGTGGCCCAACATCAGAGTTGCCTCCAAATAGCATGTTACAAGATACTGCTCCGTAGTGGTCAAATCCCGCTTCTTAGCCATGATGGCAAGAAGGTCTTTAAGAGCAACCCTCAGGACTTTCTTGCAGTCAAAAGGTGAGACCATTCCTTTTGACAGTGCATCGTATCTGTTAACAGGGAAAGCATATACTCAAAAATAACATAAATTCTCATCATAAATACACCACAGAACTGGAAAAGTTATGGTTTAAAATGTATTGTGAGGAGCAAGCTTAATATACTTTTTTCCAGTAATCTCCTTTTTTGCCTCCTTGGTAACAGTTTTCTGGATTGCTGACAGAAAATCAATGTAATTCTTCACATCTCGATGCTGTTCTCTGTCTTCAAACATCATGTTGGTGGATGACGTGATGTACACAAAGAACTTTTTAATACTTTTTATATAATTATGGATAGTCTGCTTGCAGAGAGCTTCATTTAGCGTCCTGAAGTATAGCCTGGTTCTCTCCCCATTACGAACGCAACTTAGGTTAGGCTCTTTTGGGTCCATGAAATACAAGAACCGTCCCACATTGCTCACCTAAAACAAATCGGAAACATTCATGATAAAAGTAAGAAATTAGCACATAGTTGTTATTGTCTATTCAACTGATACAAATACCAAACATGTTTTAATATTCATTGCAATTCAACGTTATAGCAGTATATGCTTTTTCTTATACCTCTTGTTGGAAGTATTCGATCAAACAATCCTTGTTCAGGAAAATTCCATACGCGTGCAGGAGCGGATGGTCATTACTGTGCTTCAAGTTCAACCCTAATGCAATCATTTTCTGCCTGACATTTGTTGTCCAGTTTGGAGTATCATCACTGCAGGACAAAAACAAGTATTGTAAAAAAATATTACCAACAGAAATCTTCAATGCAAAGTCAAAATATCACTCAAACACAATCTTTAATTCATTCTCACGGTGGATACAGTTCTTGGGAGTCCACTGACTCCTGACTCATGGGTGATGGTGTATTCAGGTCCACATCATTAGGGTCAGCTTGGTCCAGTGCTGTAGAAGGAGGTGCAGCAGGTGTAGATGCAATGGCTGGTACATTTTTCACAAAGCAACCTTGGCTTTTCAGCAATTTGACCATCTTCATCCTCTCTGTTTTTTTGGAAATAATGTTGCGCAGTGCCTTGTAGTCCCATACTCTGCCCGTTGACAGGACTGTAGCAGCAGACTTCTTGGCAGCTTCAACCTTTAACTTCACATAACAAGGTGAAGCGTTCTTCAAGCAGGTCCATCTGAAGTGGGCAGAAATAATTGTTTGGGGCTTCAAACAGACATGGCACATGAGCACATGCCTATATGGTTTCCTGAAAGACAAAATAGTTCCTTGTATAACCATTTAATTTTGCACTGAAAATACATAAAACTTCCTTGTAAAAAAAAATCCTCATGTTTTAACATTAAATGCCCAGTTTTCCAGAAGTGGGCAACAAATTAAAGTAAGAACTTGATTTTTACATGGAGAGCATTGAAGAAAAAGCTATACTGTTTCTATTTAAATAACACATTATTTAAACATTAGAAATTAATTTAAAGCATTAGAAATACATTTATAAGGCATTTATATACATGTTGAAAAGCTAGAGTGGCTTAGGATTTGCCGTAAATGTATTTTACTGTCTAACCTCAGGTAGACCAGTAGAGAGCATCATGGAAATATTTAGGAATATTACAAGTACTATACACCCCAGAGAGTGGTTGTTTACATACCAATTTACATCTTATTAACCGAAGACATTTTCAAAGATTTTCTCAAAAAGCAGATATTCCAATCAGATGAAGAGAAAGAATGAACAACAGTACTGTAGCGGCGCACAAATTGTAATAAAAAGTATTTGCTCTGCATAGAATTGAAGCAAACCCCTTTTGATCTCTGATTGACTGATTGGTGGATGTCACCTGGCCCTGGCCCCCTGTGTTGGTAGTTTTGCATTGTTATCTATTCAGTGGGTTGGGTTACTTGGGCTGTGGTAAATTTCTTGGCTACATTCATATCTTTATGAAACACTTACATTTAAAATAAGTTACCGTGCTAGGCTTATTCCTTGGTTCCAACTGAGTAATTACAATTCGATGGAGTGTCTATAACATGCTTTGACACTCCTAACTGTGTCTGTGCCCTCATTTGCCTAGGGAACCCCACTAATCAGAATTCCTGAGGGAGTGAGATCTGAGGTAAATTCATTAATGTGCAGATGCACATCTTTGGAATTTATTATCAAGAAAGTTGAAGACCATAAAAATTATAGTGTCTTTAGCAAGGCTCTGTGTACAATGCCTGGTCTCCCCCTTGCTCCTCATGGACCTGGGTGTGAATGGCCCATTGTGTCATAGGGCTGTGCCTCTCTGGCTGTGATAAAAACATAGCCACATTCATATCTTTATAAAACACTTACATCTAAAATAAGTAACCATGCTACTCTTTGTCCTTACTCCCAACTGAGTTATTAGACGTTTTAATAAACATTCTATGACATGTAGAATTTAAGTATCATAAAAACAGAGAAATCACATTCAGCCCTCTCATATCTCAGTCTAACATCACACACACATGGGGTATAGTACTCAAAACAGTAAGAGCAGGACAGATACCACAGAACAGGGCTGATATCAAATATCTGGACACACGGATAAAGGAGGACTTGGTCCTATTTTGAAATCTTTCACGGTAGTTCAAAATGTACACTGAGCATTAGCAACAAACATTGGGGCCAGAAAACAGCCCCGAGACTTACCTTTTTTCCATGGGCAGAAGACACCTTGAAGATCTGTGTAGCAGTTGAATGTCTTCCAGGAGCCAAAGAAATATACTGGGATGAGGTCAGTGCAGGTCCTTCATGGGTTACCTGGAAACAAAGAAAGACCTAGGTGTGAATGTCCTTTGTCTAAATATGTTGTGCCTCTTTGGCTGTGGTAAAAATCTTGGCCACATTCATATCCTTATGAAACACTTACATTTAAAATAAGTTACCCTGCTATTCTTATTCCTTGGTCCCAACTGAGTAATTAGAAGTTTTGATGGAGTTTCTACGACATGTAGAAGTTAAGGATCATAAAAAGAGCAAAATAACATCCAACTCTCTCATTTCTGAAGCAAAAATCACACAGACATTTACATTCATGTGAAGGGGATGAGAAGCCTACAGTTACAGAGATGCCCACTCCCTTCGTGTGACATTTTATTGCACCTAACCATTACATGCAGCTCTTTTGAAGTGGAGCTCTACATTGTAATTAAAATGATTATTTTAGTTTGACACTTCTGAGTCTGTGCCCTCATTTGCCTTTGGAACCCCACTAATCAGAATTACCAAGGGAGTGAGACCTGAGGTAAATGCATTAATGTGTAGCAAGCAAGCAAGATTATATATAGCACAATTCACACATAGAAGCAATTCAATGTGCTTTACAGTGAAAACAGAAATAATGCAATAGAATCAAAAACAGTTTACACAGAGGTTATTCCTCTGGTAGCACCAGAATATGCATTGTAATTGGTAAAATACAGCAGGATATACATTTAATAACACAGTAACTTAAGAAGAGAAATATAAAATACAGCATAGTAATAAAACATAGAATAATGAAATAGAGATAGAATATAAAACATATGAATCTTTCATGTCCTGGCTATGCCCCTAGCCATCTCTGCACTGGGCTGAGGCCATAGTCAGGACAGGACAGAAAGAGGTGCCTCTAGGCATCTCTATTTAATTTGGTCTCCAAAATTGGAGCCAGGTGTAGATCGTTGCCTCCAATTGGGGAACCCATTAATGTGAATGTTTGCCCACACTTGGTGTGATTGATTCATAATGTTTTTTGCATCTGGTTGCCAATACCCAGTCATGGTAAACTGCAATAATTTTGGTTTTTATATTTTCAATAAAACAATGGATTATTACCACCGCCACATCTCTGCACCTGTGTCCTACTCCCAGCACTGTGACTGACGCAAAAAAACTATAACACTTTAACTGTGCTATTATAAAAACAGGCTGACAGTGGTGTTAAGTTTCAGAGCTCAGTCATAGGCACGTGAAAAGAGAAGTGTTTTTAGCCTGGATTTAAAAATGGACACTTTTGGTGAATGTCTAAGATCTTCTGGTAGTTTATTCCAATTGTGTACAGCATAACTGCTAAATTCCAAAAAGATGTAATGCACCTTTTTGAAATTCATAAACATGAAAGTTGACGAACATCAAAATTATAGTGTATTCAGCATTATTATTAACTAGGCAGGGATTCAGCTTCCATTTGAATTTATATAACCATTTGTGATGCAGGGAGAATCCATCTCTTGGGGAAATTTTCCTGCATTATTTAGATCCAATTTGGCTTCAAGTGGTTTTCAGTTAATCTCAATGGTGTTGTGTTGATGGCACATTATTGCCATATGTAATTTGTCACCTATATAATTTTTACAGCCCACTGACACTGGGCCCATCATTGGACTTACAATATTATTAACTTAGGCAGGGAATCTGCATCACATCTGAATATATACAATCATATGTGATAAAGGGAGAATCCATCTCTTGGGGAGATTTCCCAGCAATATTTAAAAGCATGAATGCTATCAGTTAAGCCCTGTGTGTCATATATTTGAATACGGTAACACAACTCAACTTACCTTGGTTTCAATAAGGTCCCAACCGAGAGGACAAGAAAAGGACTCATTTACGTAACAATGAAGGACTCAGCCATGTTACTGGTTGTATATGCATAGCAATGCCGAGGTGAGACAACGCCCCACCTTCACCCAATCAGAGAGTGAAGGGGGGTTCAGTAGGTTTGGCTTAGTGACTCTCAATTGTCATTGTGGTGACCAGGTAGGATTTTTAGAATTTGTAGGTTTTGTACTTTTCTGTTTTAATATTTGCTGCTTTGACCCTCTCAGATGGGGCTTTGTCCCTTTCCAAGCCTTACTCCATTTCTGATAATTTTATCATGGAAATGTCCACTGGTTTGCCTGAGTTCAGGGTGTAACAGAATTCTAAACTTAACTTTAAACCCTTTTTGCTGTGCACTATGTTTTGTTGTATAAAAAAGTTTCTGTTGCCTCTATCAATACAATTTAAAGTGCAAAACAATCTAGTTGTGCGCCCCAGTGATCTGATACCACCCTCATTGGTCTGTGATTATTTTTTAATCTCTCATGACAGAGGGATTAAACATTTGCAAACACTGTTCATTCAAAAAGGCCATGATAAATTTGGACATTAATATTGGGCATAAAAAATGATTACTACATCCCAGCAGACTCATTTTAATGTTGATACCATCTGTGCATTGGACATCTCACCCAATACTTAAAGATGGGCCTGCAGAAAAATATTGACAAAAGTACTTAAAATGAAATAATTTTATATTTGTGTTGTATGAGATAGTACAATGTAATACAAGTTCATTATTATTCTTATAACATCAGGAGTCAGTTTTAAAGGTAAAACAAAGTGTTGGCCAAGCTGAGGAGAAGGACCATAGATGGTGCAAACTCCCATCTTATGGTAAAATACAATTCTCAGAAAAAAATAAATGTCCTTGAATAGTTTATTTCTGTGTCAATAAACCCACCCCAGGTACAGTGGTAGGTTTAAAAGTGCAGTGGAAATTTAAAAAGTCAAATGAAATACAAATGAAAATGGATTTTGCTTCCCATGCAAGCCATGAATACTTTATTTATACGTCTTGTATGAAATTTTCAATTAAAAGATCCTTGTTAAGGTACAGTCCAAAACCTTTGAGTGGATGGTGTCAATAGGGATTGCAGTACATGCCTAATTCAGCCATCCTCCTCGCATTTACAATCCCACCTGCATTTCCAGCCCTGAAGAACAAAAACAAATGTTGTTAAAACAAATCACTGGCAAACATCTACAATACAGAATCCAAATTTCACTCTAAAATAATACTCAATAAATATTTTTTTTGAGTCAACTGACCCTTTAATAAGGAACCATTTTGAGGCCTGTTTGAGAGGAAAATGCACAGAATGGAGAGGCTGCTTTAACCATCTTTATCCTTGCTCTCTTTTCATATCCATAGATCACAGAAAGCTGGCGTCAGAGAGAGTGTACAGGGTCCAATGCACAGATTGTATACACATAATATATATACATTCTCGCTTTATTTCTGAAGCAATCATTACACAGACATGGGGTGTACCTTTTTTGACAAGTCTGGTCCACTGAGTAAAATAAAGGTTCACTGGCATCTGTGTTATTTCTTTACCCTGCACACAAAATGAGGTGTCCCTCTTTTAACAGGCATTCATTATGCACTTATATGGCTATTTTTGTATGTATTCAATGACCCCCATTGAATGCACTTTCTATTGTCAAATGCAGCTATACTCAAACATAGTCCTTTGATGGACACATACATATATTACAAAAGGTCAAGTCATTACTTTGAAATTTGACTGAGTTGCATAGGGCGAAAAACAACATGCTGGTCTAATTGCAGGGAGCTTACACAAAAACACATTGAGGGCAGGTTGAGCAAATACTTTTAATCATAGGAAGCTGTGCATTACAACAGGTAATCAGTATATACAATCCTGATGGCATGTGGTGGATAACAAATCCCTAGACAAATTATAAACCACATTCCTGTCATGGTGAGTTTAGAGCTGTAGGTAAAGTATTTCCAATGGCAGAGAGTGACCCGATTTTCTCCTGTCTCAATACTGATGCAAACATCACACATATATGGACATGGATAGCATTTTTATGTCATTACAGAAATATCTTTAATAACTAATTCAAGAAATGTGGACAGTTTAAATGGGAGTGAAAATATTTTAATTGATCACACTTTTATACAAACTTCAATTTTAAGGAAAGGGAGTACATTTTGTCATGAAAAATGAAATTGAGCTGTTTAATTCTAAATATTAACTCCATGTGGTAAGAAGGGCTATACAATCAATCACAATATATATGAAAGCATTATTGGTATTTTATCTGTTAAAAAGCAATAGCGCTCATGTGCACATTTCTTATTTTCATATTGAATTACAAATGGATAACAAAATATATTTTCTATTTCTTTTAGGTTGACAATGTGGGATGCTTTCTGCATTTCCTGGACAAGAAAGAGACAAACCTGAGTTGCATTCATAATGGGGAGAGAACCAGGCTGTATTTAAGGACAATTAATATAGTAGTCTGCAAGCAGACCTGTCTCAACTACATGAAGAGCGTCAAAAAGTTATTCACATACTTTACCACATTGTCCAACATGGTGTTTAAAGAGACAGAACAGTTTCAGAATGTGAAAATCTAACCCTAACCCTTCCAGAAAAATATTAGTAAGCACATAGCAAAGGAGATGACTGGGGAAAAGTATGTTAAGCTTCTGACAAAATTATTTAAAGATTGATTTATAATGTTTTGGGATTAAGTTATGACGAAAACTAATAGTATATGTGTGCATTTGTTCTGTTTGTCAACAGATACATGGCTCTGGCAAAAGACATGATCACACCCTTTGAATGCAAGAAAGTCCTGAGGGTTGCCCTTCCAGATGTACTCACGGTCATTGCTAAGGCACAAGAGAAGCAGGTCTCCTCAGCTTGGCCAACACTCAGAATACCAGGTATTTGGAGGCAACTCTGACGCTGGAGCATCTTCAACCGCCTGGTGTTATTGAACACTTTATTGTAAGTCCAGTAGTCCTTCATTACATTTGAAGATTATATTAAGCATGAATATAATTAAATTTTTATTACTCCAGGTATCTGAAAGGCCAGAAAGGAACAAAAGGATGGAAAAGACTATGTTATAGTTGGTGTCAAACAGTACAATACAACTACCACACAGGTGGCCACATTTGTCCTTATTTCTCAGCAAGACATAGTAAGTAAACAATTACAAATTATAACAATAACAATTTACATTGTGCCTTTGCTCAAAAAACATAATACACAATTCTAACAATATGTATGTCTATTGAATAGTGGTTTTAACTTTACTTCACCCATTCGCCCGAAGCTCCTACAAAAGAATACCAAATCGCTAGATGAGAATGATTTTTCAGATGTCAGGTTCTTTCTTGGTGGAACTGGGAGACAATACACAATCCCTCCAATGACCTGGAGCGATTGCATGACAAGTATGTTGTTGTTTGTCACTTATTACCAATTACTGCTTACTGAAGTGAGTCCATCAATAGTACTATTGGCTAATGTTGCAGAATAACTCTTTTCCACTTCTCAGGTTTGATGGGTTGAGTCCACTTAATTAATATTTCTAAGTCCTTCTTTACTGCCTGGATGTACTAAGGAACTTTTTCAGGGAGGATGGAGGGAGGGTTCTGACTGAGGCCCAAGATGGTTAGTTGGCCGCTAAAAGAAATAAAATGCTTCTGAATCAACTACGGGTCGGTCCGTGAGAGGAGTGTTGCGGAAAAGGCGGAGAGGCCTAAGCGGAGCTTAGATGGGGAATATGAACAACTCCAGGACTTGACGGTGCAAAAACGGCCCTGCCTGGTAGTGGCCCAGGATTCCCAGTGTGTGTTTGGACTGAAGGCTACTGCTTCTGCCTCTGAGGGTGGAGAGACAGTCTTAAAGCCACCTCAACCTGCTGTGATCGGTGAAGCAGTTACACGTGGGAGTCAGGCCAGAGACTTGAGCACCCATGGGACGGCGGTAGCACTGGTGGTACTGATTCCTGTCGCAGACCTGAGCTGCGGGCTGTGTGGAATGAGCCTAGGGACTGCGGGGGTGGCCGCGAAGCACTTTGCGGTCTGTCACTCACTGGTGCCTATCCTCTATCAGTGTCGCACTTGTGACATGTGACTGCCTACGAATTACAACGTCAGGGCTGCAGTCCCCCTACCATGTTGTTATTTTCTTTAACTTCAATTGTACCAATATTATACACGTGTCCCTTGATACTCGTATATCAATTACTTCCTGATAACACTAGGAAGGTTTAACCATTAATTGTTGCTTAAGAGGTCTAATACATTTCCATTACAACAGAAAATATTTTGTATCTTCTGTTGTTCAACCCTCCCAAGTCCAGGCTGTTTTTGGCCGGATTTCACTACTTGCACATTTTGGGTCCTGGAATAATTTCTGTAACAGATATCATCTATTATGATGCATTTTGGTGATCACAACCCTTTTGGCTACAAAAGAAACACATGTAAACAGACTTTTTGGAAACTATTTTGAAACCTTATCTCTTAGAATGGCTAAAAAATGTTTTACGATACACATTTCTGCAATTGGGTATGGTATTTTATTTTTGAAATATTTATGAAGTTCTGTATGATTATTTTCAAAGTTTCCATTTCCATGCCTTTATAGTCATTTTACAGTGATTTAGGCTGAAATAAATTAATAAAATAAATAATAGAAGGTACCCTAATAAAAGTCAGTTCCTCTACCTAGAAATGAACTTGTATATAAAATCATTTAGAAAGACATTACATTCCTCCTGTTATACCGCAATACACATAACGGCCACTAGGTGGAAGCACAAGATTGGTATTGCAGTTGGGACTTGGCTTTAGGATATAATATTTGGAAAATTACCAACTTTTTCAAAAAAAGCCAATATCATTCTCATACTATGGCGACAGAAGAATATTTTTATATCATTTTTCTATACAAATGATGTTGTAGGATACCATTTTTCATAAATAGCGATGTACTTACTTCATATCTGGATGGTTCACAGCTCTGAGCTGTCTTACGCATGGCATGATATACTGTTTCCATACAAATTATCATATTCTAAATACTCTTGCCTACGTTCAAATAATATCTAAAACGTTTTGAATGAAAGCAGGGAGTTACCTTTCATAAACGGAAGGAACATTTCAATCACCATTATTGATTAGTGATCAGTGCCATGGGCAGTTTATTGCGACAAAGATTTTTTTTTATATCCTTTGTACATCATTATTATGATACAAAAGAGGTTCTAGGAAGTCTGTTTCAATGTTTATCCCCATACAAACTACGTACGGATTGCTTTGTTGGAGTAGACTAGAAATTAGGTAAGTACGATTCAAGTTATTACAGTTCAGTTTGGGATATTTATAGACATTTACAACTACGTGATCAGTCAGATGTGACCAGTTGGTAACTCTATTTCTCTCATGCACGCCGTTTTATCACAATCTATGTTCTAATCACATAGATGCGCTATGCGCTCAGTCAGTTTTGGTGCGCTTCTCAATGGCTGATTATTATAGGAAGACAAACGGAACGTAAACAAAAATGTCTTGAAATAATTATCAAAATTATACATCATAACAGCCTTCTGAGAAACTCATTATACTGTAAAGACTTGCAAAACACACATGCATCTTTTCTGTTTTTTATTATGCAAAAATACAATAACTGAAAACCACCATATAAAGTTTTTTTCCAAACAAAAATAACACAAAACGTTCAATGTCTTTTGTAGCTGTGCCACAGATGGAAGCAGTTCATATCTGCTATAGAGTATTTACATTTCCCAGTATTCTGTTTCCGGTGAATTTAGAAGGCCAAATTAGATTTAGTTGTGCCACAGATGGAAGCAGTTCCTGTCTGCAATCAAACTGAGTGGCACATTCCACTCATTGCACTTCCAGGGAGTATCTTTTTTTACTCCCTTTCTTTTGCACAATTCACACCTGAGACGTCCAGCTGTGGCCCGTGAGCTTTGATCAACAGGCTCTCTCGTAGGCACATGGGTATGTCCAGATGTCTTTGGTGTGGCCACAATATGCAGTGTGACCCCACACAACTCAGCAGCCAGCTGCTCCACAAAACCCTTATGTGTCAGGGGCTGACTCTGTGCACTCTGGCACAGCTCCTGGTGGAGGATGTAACTGTTTGTAACAGCAATGTCCAGGAAATGGAGAAATAGGGTCCTGTACCACCTCTTGGTTGTGTGGTGCACCGAGTAGTACTGGATTAGCTGATCCGAAAAGTCAACACCTCCCATATACTTGTTATAGTCGATGATGGGGTTTGGGACTGGAATTTCAAATGTCTCCCAGTGTCCTTCCCTGTTCTTCCTCCTTCTTTGGACCCTTTCACCTGAATAGGCAGTATGGATGGTTGAGCACATGTAAACTTCCCTGTTGTCCATCCATTTCGTGAAGAGGAGGTCACCTTCTTGGGTCCACCTCAGTGATCCTCTTGGTGACTTCCTGGTCAGGGCTCTGACCTTTGTTTTTGGAGCCTCCTTCCTTCCTTCACGGATGGTCCCACATGCTCCAAACTTCAAGGACCTGAGGTGTCTGAACAGATGGGCGCTGGTGTAAATATTGTCACAGTACAAGTAGTACCCTGAACCCAGGAATGTGGTCTTCATTAGTGCCATCACTGAATCAAACGAGAGTCCACAGCCAGAGACAAACTTGTTCTTCCCAGTGTAGACTGTAAAGTCACAAGTGTAACCATTGCTAGAGACGGCCAGTTTGAAGCCCCACTTTGTAGGCTTTGCCTTCATGTATTGGTTCATCCCTGTTTTAGCCTTTGTGGCCACCATGCGCTCGTCAATTAAGTTGTTCTGCCGGGGTTGGTAGAATGACTTGCATGCGATATTGATGTCATCCATCAGTGGCCTCACACGGAAGAGCGTGTCATATTCAGGTGTCCCCTTCTTCCGGTCATTGAGTACATCCTCAGTAGGGTCACTCATGTGCAGATTCCATGAGATGACCCGGAAGCTGTCCCGTGTCATCAGTGAGGCAGGAATAGGGGACACTGAACATGTGGCTTGGTCTCCAGTAGTCCACTACAGCAGACAACTTTAGGATGGCCATGTACAGAACCAGTCCAAGGTACCTGAAAAAATACAGTTGGATGAGGGGTGTCCACTTTTATTTTTTGCCACCTTCAATGTTCCTAGCAGCCAATTTGTGTTTTCACCCAATGTGTTGACCACAGAGTCACTGAAGTAGAGCTTGAACAAGCTCAGTGGACTGTCCAGCACAGAAGGACCTGGCTGAACCCCAGGGGTCCTGGCTGGGAAGAAACTTGGAATATTCTGTGGCACATCCTGCTCCATCTCTGACTTCCACGCTTGGGCAGGTGGGACAGCGGGTGTAGTCCATGTGGTGACCGTGATCTCACTTGGGTTGAACAAGGCGTACGTGTACAGGACCTCCTCGTCACTGGTTTGGTTGCAGAGGTGGCTGGTCATGTACGAGATGATGACCTAGAGGAGGTGGCAAGTTGTGCAGGAGCAGATACCGGGGCTGGTTGTGGCAGGGGTGCAGTGGGAGTTGTGGGTGGCAGTAATCCAGTAGATGCACCTGGCTGTTCTTCCTCAGGCACATCCGCCTTGGCTAGAGAAAGGATAGGTTTAGCAAATTAGCATGACATTGCTCCATAGCATAACACTGAATAAAATAACAAAAGCCTTATGGTAAATAACATATCCCACCCTAGACACAGGATATGATGGGTATATTACTATTTGAAAAGAATGGCCAGGTGGCTAAGTTACACTCATTGAAATAATAAAAGCCTTATGGTAAATAACACATCCTCATAGACATAGAACATGGTGGTAGTCTAACCCTTTGTCTGTTTTCAAGAGGTGTTTCAAACAAGGCTTGCAAAAACATAGCCTACCAAAATAACCTGTGAACATATCACTAAGTCTGTATGAGTACATACCTCAATAAAAACTACAGCGAACCCAATGTTTTCCCAGACTGGGTTCCATTACTTATTTTATTCTATGCTACATTCTATATATCAGAACGGTAGCTGACTATGTAACGACAAAAACCACCGATGTATATATATTTTTTTTCGAGTTACCAGAATGGTAGCATACCAACTGTAAAACAATAGCCCAAGGACACCGCAGGTTGAATTATGCATTCTATTTACTATTACGGTAACCTACTGGTGTAGTGTGTAGTTGGGCAGGTGTGTGGGCAGCTCGAGGATAGCTGAACGTGCTGCTAAACAGGCGGCTAAAGCTCTGACCCCAGTTGAGATTCACTCACTCCCTTTAGTGGATTGTAGTGATTGCTCCCTGGAAGATGGAAAAAGTGGCCTCCTCTGAACAGCTGTTCTGGGTTTCAAGAGGATGCGTGCAGGACCCGGACTCGGGCCTGTGGCACCAGACGAGCTCTGGGAAAGTGGTTACCCCCAAAGATTTGATATTCTTGTGTCACAAAGATGATTGTCTAGCGGTGGAGAGGACGGACCAGGAGCAGGCAGGGGTAGCAGTCTTTGTACAGAAAACACAGAGTATTCTGGCAAAAACTGCTAAATGAATGTGAAACACACAGAAACACGCACCACGCACATCAGACGACATGGAACAATGACTAACACCTGTGCGGAGCAGAGGACAAACATTTAAACACATACTAATGGATTGATTGGGACCTGGTGTGAACAGTGATTGACAAGACAAATGAATGGGACCGGGATGAGTTCAGGACTGTTGGTAAGATGGAATGTGGGAGATGGCGGAGCAGTTAGTCACCTCACCGTCACACCTTGTTGTGTAGAGCGGCACACAGTGTTTGTCACTCTCCACTGGGGGAGATGGTAAGAAAATTGTCAGCTGATTGGTTTGTTCAAAATTTCATTTACCAATGCCTGACATGCCAAGAGCACAATATCAAAAAGGGAATTCAAACAGTCCCTGGGACTATGCCACACCCGATGGGCCCGTTTACCCAATTGGTTATTAATGACATTGACATGATTGACAGGTGCGTGAACAAGCGATACTGCTTGGTTGTGATGGATAGATTTTTACGTTGGGTGGAAGCCTTTCCAACTGCTAATTGTGATGCCAGATCCGTTGCGAAACATCTGGCTAACGAAATGTTTCCGCGTTTCGGCGTCTGCACTACACTTTCAACAGAAAATGGCACTCATTTCACAGCAGATTTAATCAAATAGATGTGCAATAGCTTAGGTATTAAACATAAATTCTCATGTGTTTACCATCCTCAAAGTGCAGGAATTGTTGAAAGAGCTAACATAACGCTAAAAAACACATTAGCCAAAGCATGCAAAGAGACAGGAATGAATAGGGTTGAATGTTTACCATTAGCTTTGATGAATATGAGAGCCTCCGTAAACAGAGGCACAGGCCTTACGCACCATGAAATTGTGACAGGAAGACCAATGACTGGACCCTCAATGAGACCTCCAGGAGTATCTGGATTAGAAGAGTTTGATCAGGAGTTGAGCAAGTATTTGAAAGGACTAACCTCTGCTTTAAGACGTGTATTCACAGGTACGACAATCTCATGGTCCACCACCAGAAAACCAGGACATCGTTGTACAACCAGGTGATCAGGTACTTGTAAAGGTCTACAAGTGCAAATGGAGACAACCAAGGTGGCTGGGTCCGTACCAGGTGATCTTGAGTACACCAACAGCAGTCAAAGTGGAGGGCCAACAAGGTTGGATTCACCTGAACCATTGCAACGGTTTGAAAGATCCGAAAGACGTGACCGCAAGTGGAGAGGAAGAATCGGAAGGCAGAGAAGTATGAGCTGTGGAGGGTTCTTGTCATTAAAAATAGGACTGACAATACTGACTATTGTAGGTCTAGAACCTCTTTTATTCCATGATAACGACTTAATACTCTAATAGGGGATAAACATGCACGACATAGAAGAGAGACAGAGTGGAAGGCTTTTGGCTTTGAGTAGTAAAAATTGCAGACCCATGGGCTGGTAGAATCATGTGGTTTCAACAACTGACCCATTCTGTAAGAATGGCAAGCAATAATGGTTGCCCCTGTATAGTGAGAATTCCAACTCCTAGCACATGGCCTACAATTATGGAAACAATACCAGAACCATTGGCCGTGATATGTCAATTTGCAGCACTGTCATGGTTCTATCAGCAATATTCCCCTACGGATGTTTGGGTATTTACAGCATTACATAGTATAGACCACCATCCAAATGTCAATGGCTAACTAATTTGATGTATGTAAATGTATCAGATATACGTACCTGAAACAGACAGAACAGGACCAGATGTGATTGACGTTAAACCATTACAAGTACCTGTTTGTTTTTGTTCCAATGGAACAAACGGTGTAGTTGAAGTGTTTTTGGGAATAGCTGAGAGTACTCGCTATGTGATGCAATTAGATGTACAGGAAGGGGGAACTCTCAATTGTATACATACTGCCAAGTTTAACGTTCCAAATCAGAGGAACTGAAAGTGGTTAACCAAACTCTGATTGCGAATATGTCATTAGGTATTTTAAAGGATAATTGGTGGGTTTGTGGAGATAAAGCATATAGTTTCCTCCCTAATAGGTGGACCGGATTCTGTTATTTGTCAACATTGAAACTTCCATATGATGTTTTGACAGTGAGGCAGGTGCAACAAAGGTTTGAGTCTAATTATACGCAAGTTGATAGTACACATGGGAGCAGGAATAGGAGAGAAATGGCCCAATTTAATAACATTGTGACATATCATTGGAGAATATCATTTGGGGAAAAATGGGGTCTCGGATTATTTCCTTGGTATGGGGTAACATATCTGGCTGACCACATAGATACTATTACTTATACATTGCAGGGTTTTGCAAATGAAATCATTAAAGGATTTGAGCTTTTGTCAAATAGTGCTAGGACTCATAGACTAACTCTATTAAAACATGAAATGACTCTTGTCTATATTTTGGCAAAACAAGGACTATGCACTGCATTACATTTGAAAGGTGATGCCTGTTACACATTGATACCTGATTTCACCGATAATATGACCAATATCATCGCAGCACTAGAACTTATTAAGGATGCTTTTGGTCCAACTAAAGATGCAGGTTGGTCTGCAACAAATTGGTTACAGGATAAACTGGGACCCTGGGGAGCAGCTTTAGTTCAGATGCTGTTACCTATCTTTGTAGTGTTCGGACTTCTGTTTTGTTGTTGTACCATAATGTTGACCTGTGGAAAAGCTATGTTGTTGAAATGAGTTGGCATAATGATGCCAGTTGGAAGAGAGTTAACTATGCCACTATTATCGGTCAAATGTCACTACCAAGATGACCCTGTTGAAATTGGTGATTACAAGTTAGAGGACTGTATGTGTGACGATGACTTTTGACAAGAACCTCGTCCCGGCGTATCTACTGAAAAAGGAATAAGGTAGTTTGTGTTATTGAGTGAATTCTTCTGAAGGGTAAAGTGTTTGCTTTCACTATATGTTGCTGTCTTTTCAGATGTTTTCTGGAGATTATGAGATCCACTGATCCACTGTGTGAGGAGCAAGCTGTTCTGGGATCCGCAGACTCTGGATTTCTATCTTCTCATCGGATCCTGACCTGGATTCTACTTCATCTGATGTCATGGAATCTCAGTCTGGCTATTCTACACTTATTACACTTTTGTAATGTTTGGGGAATTTTTTATTTATGTTAGGGACAAAGGACTCGATTTTACAATTTCACTAATTATGTAACACATGACAGCTTGTTTATATGTTTGTTTTTCTATGATATGTAAATCTGAGTATAGATTTAGTGTGCAAGTGTAGCTTAGTTGATATTTGTGATCCTTTCTGTCATTAGGTTTTCCCCATGACTGGGTTTTCCATAGGATGACGGTTGGGACTCAGTGTCCTTTGGTCTTTTTCCAATCCTTAGCAAATTGTAGGATTGGTTGTTTTGCCTTTGGGTTAAGTAGGATGTAATAAGGAAGTGTTGTATTATGCTTTAAATGGGGTATTGAGACTGGTTAGTCTCAAAGGGGGGAATGTGGAAGATTAATTATTATGCATAAATATTAAATATGAAAGATGCATAAATATATTCTATTTGCTTGAATTAGGTTTATTAAATATGTGTTAAATATGTAGGGTTTGTGTATATGATATTAAGGCTGGATACTTTGCTCTGTCTAGGAATTGGGGAAAGATGTGGTTAATAAATGGCTATAGCTTGTCTCCTCTCATTCAGATCTCTTGCCATGAAGTCCTTGTTCTCCTTTTGGCCCCAGGCCCAAATATGGGAATTCTTTAGATTAGGTGTCCTATGGTCTTAGGAGTTGGAGTATTAAGATGAGAAGATCTTATGATCTTCAGATGTTAGAAGATCATAAAGGGGCCCCACTAACTGTGTGTCTTTGTCATACCTTGGAACGTGCACACGAGTGTACTTTGTCTGTGTATCACCTTCAAGCTTGTAATAAACTATAATAATTAATGAACTGGCTTCCTAGAGTGTTTATAATTAAGAAATTAGAATTAAGTGGACTCAACCCGTCAAACCTGAGAAGTGGAAAATAGTTATTCTGCAACATTAGCCAATAGTACTATTGATGGACTCACTTCAGTAAGCAGTAATTGGTAATAAGTGACAAACAACAACATGCTTGTCATGCAATCGCTCCAGGTTATTGGAGGGATTGTGTATTGTCTCCCAGTTCCACCAAGAAAGATCCTGACATCTGAAAAATCATTCTCATCTAGCGATTTGGTATTCTTTTGTAGGAGCTTCGGACGAATGGGTGAAGTAAAGTTAAAACCCCTATTCAATAGACATACATATTGTTAGAATTGTGTATTATGTTTTCTGAGCAAAAGCACAATGTAAATTGTTATTGTTATAATTTGTAATTGTTTACTCACCATCTCTTGCTGAGAAATAAGGACAAATGTGGCCACTTGTGTGGTAGTTGTATTGTGCTGTTTGACACCAACTATAACATAGTCTTTTCCATCCTTTTGTACCTTTCTCCTTTCTGGCCTTTCAGATACCTAAAGTAATACAAATTAAATGATATTCATGCTTAATATAATCTTCAAATGTAATGAAGTCTACTGGACTTACAATAAAGTGTTCAATAACACCAGGCGGCTGAAGATGCTCCAGCGTCAGAGTTGCCTTCAAATACCTGGTTTTCTGAGTGTGGCCAAGCTGAGGAGACCTGCTCCTCTTGTGCATTAGCAATGAAAGTGAGTACATCTGGAAGGGCAAACCCTCAGGACTTGCAAAGGGCGTGATCATGTCTTTTACCAGAGCCATTTATCTGTTGACAAACAGGACAAATGCACACATATACTATTAGTTTTCATCATAACTTAATCACAAACCATGATAAATCAATCTTTAAATAATTTTGTCAGAAGCTTAACATACTTTTTCCCAGTAATCTCCTTCGCTGTGTGCTTGCTAATATTTTTCTGGAAGCCGGAAAGAAAATCCATGTAGATTTTCACACTTTGTAACTGTTGTCTGTCTTTAAACACCATGTTGGAGAATGTGGTTAGGTAAGTGAAGAACTTTTTGACGCTCTTCATGTAGTTGAGACAGGTCTGCTTGCAGACCACTGTATTAATTGTCCTGAAATACAGCCTGGTTCTCACCCCATTATGAATGCAACTTAGGTTTGTCTCTTGTCCATGAAATGCAGGAAAAGTGCCACATTGTCAACCTATAAGAAATAGAAAACATATTTTATTATCCATTTGGAACTCAATATGAAAATAAAAAATGTGCACATGAGCGCAGTTGTTTTTTTAACAGATTAAATACCAATAATGTTTTCATATATATTGTGATTCATTGTATAGCCATGAATACTTTATTTATACCTCTTGTATGAAATTTTCAATTAAAAGATCCTTGTTAAGGTACATTCCAAAACCTTTGAGTGGATGGTCTCAATTGGGATTGCAATACATGCCTAATTCAGCCATCCTCCTCCTCGTGTTTACAATCCCTGGAAATGAGCTGCAGAGTCCTTGGTAGCGTGATGCATTACCGTCCTTTCATGTTGTGTAGAGCTTTTCATGCAGGTCCTTCTGAAATGGGCACGTGCCTGTTTGGCTTCCTGAAAGAAAAACAGGGGAAAATGAATTCATAGTTTTCTTTGTCAAGTCATTTTATATGGCACACAATAAAACATTAAGCTTCCTTGTAAAATAAAAATGCCTCATAAATCTTGTGAGCTTAAATAGACCACAGAAAAAAATAATTTAAATTTAACGCAAATTAAACTGACATGTTTTCCAACACTAACAAAAATTCTATTTTCCATCAGAAGGCAACAGTTTAAAAATGATATAGATTATTACATTGAGAGCATTAATGTGGAAGAGCTAAACTTTGGCAACTTAGTAAAGTACACATGAGGCATTAGTAAAGCCTTTATAAGGCCTTTACAAAACATAGTGCACAGCAAAAATTGGCTTAAAGTTAAGTTTAGAATTCTGTTACACCCTGAAATCAGGCACACCAGTGGAAATTTCCATGATAAAATGATCAGAAATGGAGTACTGCCTGGAAAGGGACAAAGCCCCATCTGAGAGGGTCAAAGCAGAAAATATCAAAACAGAAAAGTACAAAACCTACAAGTTCTAAAAATCCTACCTGGTCACCACAATGACAATTGAGAGTCACTAAGGCAAACCTACTGAACCCCCCTTCACTCTCTGATTGGGTGAAGGTGGGGCGTTGTCTCACCTCGGCATTGCTATGCATATACAACCATTAACATGGCTGAGTCCTTCATTGTTACTTAAATGAGTCCTTTTCTTGTCCTCTCGGTTGGGACCTTATTAAAACCAAGGTAAGTTGAGTTGTGTTACCGTATGCAGATATATGACACACAGGGCATAACTGATAGCATGCATGCTTTTAAATATTGCTGGGAAATCTCCCCAAGAGATGGATTCCCCCTGTATCACATATGATTATATATATTCAGATGTGATGCAGATTCCCTGCCTAAGTTAATAATATTGTAAGTGCAATGATGGGCCCAATGTCAGTGGGCTGTAAAAAATATATATGTGACAAATTACATATTGCAATAATGTGACATCAACACAAACACCATTGAGATTAACTGAAAACCACTTGAAGCCAAAGTGTATCTAAATAATGCTGGAAAATCTCCCCAAGAGATGGATTATCCCTGCATCACAAATGGTTCTATGAATTCAAATGGAAACCAAATCCCTGCCTAAGTTAATAATAATGCTAAAGACACTATCATTTTTATGTTCGTTATGCAGAGGGGGAATCCACTTCAAATGAGCTGCATGTCATGGTTAGGTGCAATAAAATGTCAGTGACATGAAGGGAGTGGGCTTCTCAGTTGCTGTAGGCTTCTCATCCCCTTCACATGAATGTATATGTCTGTGTGATTTTTGTTTCAGAAATGAGAGAGGTGGATGTTATTTTGCTATTTTTATGATCTTTAACTTCTACATTTCGTAGAAACTCCATCAAAACTTAATATTACTCAGTTGGGACCAAGGAATAAGCCTAGCACGGTAACCTATTTCAAATGTAAGTGTTTCATAAAGATATTAATGTAGCCAAGATTTTTACCACAGCCAAAGAGGCACAACATATTTAGACAAAGGACATTCACACCTAGGTCTTTCTTTGGTTCCAGGTAACCCATAAAGGACCTGCACTGACCTCAGCCGAGTA
>JACXGJ010006161.1:0-35719 GCA_016801105.1 Esox niger
GGGTAGATCGGGGGGGACGAGGAGCCCAGGCGGAAGAGACGAATTCAGCCTCTGTTCTATTTTACCTATACCTGCCCCCTCACTCCCATGGGCAAGAATGAGGACAGGCTTCACAGATCACACAGGAGAGACAGAGACAGAACATTGATTACGAAACTCAGTTTTCATCTTCAGATAAACTCAATCCGCTCACGTCTCACGCTGACAGAACTAGAGGACCAAGTACAACTGCCACAAAACAGACAGACTGTTTACGGAATAAAAAATACAATTCAAAAGGTCTTTCCTGAAATTCTTCAACATGACACTGCTCTCCATCTTCCCCTGTACTTGGAATCAATTTCTGATCACCCCAATCCACAAAGAGGGAGAATAATTTGACCTCAATAATCTATATAAAACAGCGACTTCTGAAATGTCGTCCGCTTTATCTTCAGCAGCAGACTACAACATTCCCTAAGTGAAAACAATATCCTGAGCAAATGTCAAATTGGCTTTTAACCAAAACCCAACACAACAGACCCTGTATTCTCCCTGCACAGTCTAATTGACAAACAAACAAAGCAAAAGTCTTCTCATGCTTTGTTGATTTCAGAAAAGCTTTTCACTTAATTTGACATGAGGGTCTGCTATACAAATGAACTGGAAGTGTTATCGGGGGGCAAACCAACAATATTAGGTCTACATATTCCAACAACACGCGTGCACTTAAAACAGGCAGAAAACACATTTTATCCCATAGGACCGGCCCGGGTGGCGAGACAGACAGGGCCGGCCCGGGTGGCGAGACAGACAGGGCCGGCCCGGGTGGCGAGACAGACAGGGCCGGCCCGGGTGGCGAGACAGACAGGGCCGGCCCGGGTGGCGAGACAGACAGGGCCGGGCGGCGAGAAAGACAGGGCCGGGCCGGGTGGCGAGACAGACAGGGCCGGCCCGGGTGGCGAGACAGACCGTCAACCGTAAGACTTGTAACTTGACAACATGCCCTAAACAAACTGTTCACAGTGTGCCAAAAACCAGACAACAGTGACAGACCCAATATTCAGGAAATTATTTATTATGTACAGAATATGTCCAGGTTAGAATGGAGAGAGAATAAACAACGCGTAGCTTACCAGACACCTAAGGACCTCTCCTATTCAGTTATTTCCTGTGTTTGATGGGTGTAAAATACAGGTGCCATTTAAATCTAGTTGGAATGATTGTTTTCGTTTTACTTGGGTGACTCTTTACCACTTGCACATTTTTACCTTTAATATTGCAACCGCACAGACCTTTGGCTACATGCCCACTGATCACAAAATCAGGTGGAAACTGAGCTGCACGTCTTAACCTCCTCCCAAATGTACGATTCTATCGGAGACAGATAATTCAATCAGATAATATTGAGCCCAAAATATTTAGAAAAGTCTAATGTAATTAAGTACCTGTTAATGAGAACTTTCTGCAAACAAAGCAGAAAGATTCATCACCCATTGCAACCAGGAAGGGTGTTAGAGTTATCCTCAAATACTTCTCTAAACAAAACACAATGAACATTCTTAAGATGTGTACACCGTTATCCTCCAATGAAATATCAATGCATTTTTAAACATGTCTGAATGCAATGTTTATGGTGAAAAGATTAAGCTAGAGATGTAAGAGAGGGAGGAATGAGGGAGAGAGATAGAAGGTTAGACAGAGAGACGAAGGGAAAATAGAGCAAGAGCCAAAGACAAATACACAGAAACGAAGAGACAGAGAGAAAGAGATCAGCCGACACATTGTGTTCCATTCCAGCTCTTGAACCCTTGGCGTGCGTGTGCACGTGTGTGTGTGTGAGATTGTGAGCAGTCTTGCAGAAACCTCAGCCCAGGGAAATTTAAATGAGGCAGGAACAGAGAGAGGAAGGAAGAGAGACAAAGGGAGAGAGTGAGGGAGTAATAGATTGCTGAGGTAGCAAGTTAACTAATGTGCAGATCTGAAGAGATTTGCAGTTACCATTTCTATTCAGTTTTCTGATTGCTCTTCCTTTCCCTGTATATTTCTCCCTCTCTGTCTCACTCTGCCCCCCCCCCCCATTTCTGCATTGTTGTCTATCTGTTGTTTGTTTTTGGCATTAGCGCACCAAGCGTGCATGTGTGTGTGTGTGTGTGTGTGTGTGTGTGTGTACAAGCTGATTAGAATCCCATACACACACACATATATCAGCACTTAAAGATGCAGACAGCGTAAAGGTGAATCAAACATCTGACTTGCAAAAATATGTATTCCCCAGAAAAACAGGAAAAGACATAGAATGATATCATTTGTGTCTGGAGACACTGTGAGGAAAGACATTTTTCTGATCATAATTCGTGGATATGTTTGCCTAAACTAAGAAGGACAGGTTGAAGAATTAAAGAGTTCACACACATCCGTAAACACAGACACATCCGTAAACACAGACACATCCGTAAACACAGACACATCCGTAAACACAGACACATCCGTAAACACAGACACATCCGTAAACACAGACACATCCGTAAACACAGACACATCCGTAAACACAGACACATCCGTAAACACAGACACATCCGTAAACACAGACACGAAGTGCGTGAACGATTATAAAAACATTTAAAAGACCATGATATCCTCAACATTAAGAAAAATAATTACTACACAAAATGGCCAATGTTCTAACCATCATCCAAAAAAAGACACAAAACTACCGCAAGAATGCTACCAAACACACACACACACACACACACACACACACACAAACACACACACTTCCGTTTGTCCCTCCTCCTTTACCTTCCATCTCTCCACTTCCCTCCAGGTTCAGGATAATGCTCTGGTCTCCATCTTGTTTTCCTCTTCCAAGAATCATCCAGCTCTCCAGACCATCAGAATCCGATTCTGACTCCGATTCAGAATCAGAGTCCAAGACCACCACCGAATCAGATTCCAGACTGAAGCCCCTCCCTGAATCTTTTGCAGGGTACCGCTGGGGAGGACAAACCTATTCAGTATTATTATTCCAACACCAGTGAGGAAGCCAGTAGCAGCGGTTTTAGTCCTCAGAAAGGCATGATAAGAGTTCATGACCCTAATAACCATGTGCTCACACACCTGGGGTGCTGGGGTCGAGGTCTCCGTGGGTACGGGTTGGGAATGGAGACATTTCAGGTTACACACCCCTTCATCTTCCTCCGTGTTGTCCGAAATCGTGATGACATCATCACTACCCAAGTCTATGACAATCACTTCCTGGAATGACCTTTGAACTTCGGGGTCACCTTCAGAGTGATAGGAAACAGTCATGTATCAGAACACAGGAACTTCAGACCAAAGCTAAAACTGGAATATTGGTCATAATAAAGAAAGTCTTAAAAAACAAGATGTTTGTGTGTTACTGAGAGCTCAAAGAGATACACAAGAGGTCTGTCTCTCTTTCACTTAACTCCCGTCTAGCTGCCTGGCTGGGTACTTTACTGTCTGCCTCACCATGTTTCAAAGCTCTGAGGGGCTACTGCCAAGAGAGATGAGTTCCCACAGCAGAGACAGCAGAAACCTGCCTCAATCTGACTACTTGACATCCAAAACGTATGTGAATTGAATGAAAAATATACATATTAAAACATTATGAAGGTGTAATTCAGTTGAAAAACCCAACGGGTGACTTGAAAGCCATTGGTTGACACTCACCTTTGGACAGGCCTCTCTGCTGGTTCACATTCAGTTGGCTTTTTTGTCTGACTTTTGTACTTGTCGTCTGTTTCTGTTCTGTGCGTCCCACCAGGTGTTGTGGTATATCCTTGCAACTGGGCTCATGTGTAAGAGTTAGGTGCTGTTTGGCCTGGCTCTTCTGCAGCTCCTCCTCCATTCCATCCATATCTCTACACGTCTCATTGCCCGGTTCCTGGTTCTCCTCCTCCCCATCTCCCGGATTGGAGGAGTAATGGAGCTGGCTGTAGAGCCTGAACTCTAATTCGCTGTCATCAACCTCTGACCCACCTGACTCCTCCCCCTCTCCATACAGCTCATCTTCCAGCGCCAGTCTCTCCTCATACCCCCCAAACATCACCCTGCAGAGAAAACCATAATCACATTTCAACAGAGACTTACGTTTACCCAGGATCAGCTGTGTGCTATTAATGAGGACATAGAACAGAAAACCAACAGGCTCCAGACCAAGTAAAGCAGGAAAATTAAATACCCCAGGACTATTGCATTAATACCAACGTACTTTACACGTTTTGGATTATTGCAGCCAAAATGCGGCCTTAATTCACAATAAGTAAATTTCAGAACATTCATGAAACATATTGTAAGGCATTGCACTGTATGTTTACTGTTAAAAAAATGTTTATCCACTTGCTTAAGAAATATAAAGAATGAGGTACATAGACATAGGAGTACACTGGTGTCCTCATAAACGTTCTTGTTGTATTTTCCATATGAACAGAAATAAAAGGTAAGGACCAGTCAACTAAATGCTGAACTGCCAGTGCCCTCACAATAATACAACAAAATAAAGAAAATAAATTTACAAAAAATAGGGCCACAATTCAAACTCGATGCAGTCTTTGAGCTTTTTCAAACATTCCACTTTGGGCACGATGTGTAATGTTATTTATGTGCATCTAAGTGAAATTACTATTGTGTCTCACATAGCCATGAAATTCCAAGTTTAAATGGTTTTGATGACATGGAGCACATATCTGCACTTACACGACAGAGCATATTATTTTCTGAAAGTCTTAAAGTGGCGCACTGAGCCATGTCAACAATCTACTGTAGATTTCAAACCGGGCGTTCTGAAGGCTCTTGATGTCACACAGTGACAGTAGCTGGAGAACACGCAGCGACAAGCCGCCACAGATTGTGCATGAAACGTCCACTGCTCAAATGAAACTGAAACCTTGAACACCTCAATCTCAACAGTAGCTGTAATGAAGTGGATCGCCATTTTGCCTTCTCTGCTTCTTGGTCGACGGTCATGTTTGATTCACTGACGTTGATGGAGAGGCTGTCGTCCTTGTACCACCGTGCCAGATTGCTGAACTCCTCCCGGTAAGCTGAGTCAGTGTTGTTTGTTATCAGGACAACAACCACGGTGTCATCAACAAACCTCATGAAGTCGCAGGTGAACGAAGGGCAGAGGACACAACCCTGGGGGGCCCCGGTGTTAACAGCCAATAAGACTGAGGTGTTATTGACAGTCCTCCCAGCCAGTGTCCAGACTAAGCACTGTGGGTTTCTAGGAAACAACTGTATCGATCCCGCAGAATGCTGAACTATAGTTGTCACCATGTTTTACACTGTCACTCTTTTAGGCCCACAGAATCGCCACACACACCCACACGGGAGGGACAGCGATGTGCCGCACAGCCTTGGACAGTGCTTCGTGTCAGCCATTACGGCCAGAGATGATTGGCTCCTAAAGTGCACTTGGCCTGGAAACGCCACGCTGGCCGCACACGTACCACCGCTCAGGGAATAGGGGCGGAAGAGATGACAATAGAGATGGAGTGGTTGGTGTTACAGTACATGTGATGGCTCTCTGCACTCTAGTGAGACATGATTCTTGCTACTCGACTCGGGCACCAGGCTGTATATTTAAGGTCCAGTCCGTGTAGCTTGTTACATCCTAATCATTGTTCCAGACCGCTAGCTAGCTACAGTGAGCTTGCCAATAAAGCCACAGAAAGGTATATATTGGCTAACGTCTTGGGTACACACAAAACGAATATTTTAGGGGTTTTGCCAACTCCGTTGAAAACGTCAAAAAAGAAAATTCGTTAAGAGGAGACCCTCAGATTTCCAGAGAGCAGAAACTGACAATCCCACTGGTTACTAAATATTAAGGTATACAAGCGTGACGACGTTTGATCAACATCAAGTAATAGTGACTTAATGTCGTGATAGCAGTCAACAATGAGATGTGTTAGTCAGCTAGCAATAGATATCGGCGTAGTTCAGGAATGAAACTTATTTATCAAATACATGGCTAATTGGCTAACACAACAATGCTAAGCACATATCGAAACTGGAATGTTTCAAAGAAGTTGAAGACGTTTTCAACAATGACTATCTAACGTTACTAGACTGTAATTGGAGTTGTCAGTTAGTTTGTTTTAGAAATAAATCTAAATTAAGGATTTGGTTAGCTGCTAGATGCTAGCATCGGTTCATGCAAACGTCCACGTGTTTCACATCACCAAGACTAAGCGGCCGGTGACATGTAAACAAAGTACTCCGTTCTAAGACAACGACGAAAACACACAACGGGCACGTCTCCCGTTATTGTTGGTGAAGTAAACGGTTGACACGTGTGGTTTTGTTAGTCTGAAGTGAGAAAATTAACTCACCTGCTCAGACAACCTGCAGAATTCACAAGACTACTTCGCTCGTTATGTTACGTTAGCTTGCATACTAGCCACTTCCGGGGTTGTAGTGTGGCAAATGGGTTGGCCAACAGTAATCATTCCCGCGAGGAATTACTTGTTGGTCTCTTCCCTTCATGTAAATTCACATGTAGATATCATATCACATAAAACTTCTTAAAAGTTGTATTATTTTAATGATAAGAGTGTCTGAAAACATGCAAATTCCTGACTAAATGTCAAAACTATTAAGAAAATAATCAAAATAGGTTTCAAATTTTTATGTCATGCTCCATCGTCAAAATTGGCATGTAAGATTACTGGCTCATTTGTGTTATTGCCTAGCTATACATCTAGCCCCTAACATTTCTCCATATAGGCTTGCCTGTCATAATAGGCTGAGCTATAACAATTCTGTTTGAATGCCATCTGATTTCTACTGGTTTCCCAAGCGTGTCAGAGCACAGGCACACGCCGGAAAGGCCATCACAGTGTTGGATTGTTTTCTTACAAAGGTTAGCCTACCTTTCCACATATCCGCATCCCTTTCCCCGCTTACCTAAACCCCCTCAGTCCTTCGCACTTTTCCACCCCGAACCAGTTTTGTTTTTAGCGAGCAGACCGGGGGACTCTCAATGAGATGCAGGTCCGAAATGCCTCGCTGCTCCAGGTAAATTGTAAATTGCGATGCGGCTGCCTGATTTCCGCCCCATCTATTGACCGTTATTTACCGTTATTATTTTATAGAGGCAGAGAGGTATAGAGGTGAGGCGCGCGGAGCTTCGGCTGAGCTGCACCAATTCAAACCAGTGGCCTGGTGAAGATGGAGTTGCGCGCGAGTTCCGTGAATTCTGTGTGTTTCCGTTATTTCCAATCAGACATTCCAAAGTGTCGGTTCTGGCTGACGTGGATTCTTATTGGAGAGAGAAGGAGTCAAAAGAAGCATATCATTGTCCTCATTTAATGGTGCTTAGTTTGTCTGGTCCAGGTACTATTGTGTTTTGGCGGTGTTCTGTGATCCGTGTGCTCTTGCCTGTTCCTAAAAAAAACACATTTTCAGCAGAAGCCCTCTGAACTCGCCAGAGGTCTAACAAGAATGTTGTCATTCATTTACTATAAACCCTCATATGCTTTTAAACTATCCAACAGTTCTGTTTAGGTCAACTGCATGGGCCATCATTTCGTATTATAATTTATATTGACACTATAGACTGTCTGTCTGTCTGCCTGTCTGTCTGCCTGTCTATGAAAAGGGCCTGGAACAAGAGAACAAGAAATAACAAATTTCACCTTTTCAGCACAGGCTGGGTCTATGGGGATTAAATGTGTCAAGTGGAGAAAGGGCCACAGCAGAGACACACACACACACACACACACACACACACACACACACACACACACACACACACAATGCCTGTACAATGCTTCTTGTCCCCGGTGGCTAAAACCACATTGAGGGAAGACATTTGTGCGTGTGTGTGTGTGTGTGTGCACGTGTCTCTCATGAGTATAAAACCATGGTCAAGGGACACCCTTGTATTCTCTGGTCGAATTGTCAGAACAACATGTTTACCTCCACATACAAATATGGCCATGGCGTCACAAAACGCTTCATGGAAAAATAACGTTTGTCTCTTCTCAGTCTGGCGGCCGTGGAGCTCCGCCCTTGTTGGGCCAGGCTCTGGGGAGATACAGGCCAAGTTAGTGTGGGAAGCACTTAGGGAAATGGATGAATTAATTGATTAAGTGATTAAGTTATAGCTGTAAGGACTCAGAAACGGCCTTCATAACAGGCAAAACACTGCAGGGAGACTTCATTTTATATATCTGCATCTAACCATTTTATGTAGATTATTGTGAGGAAAAAAGAATGTTAACTTCATAAAATATAAATATTGTAAATGTATAACTATAAGAGCTGCTTGCTACTAAAGCTGAAATGAATGACAGCCGGGTTCTCCTTTAGAAAAAAGAAAAAGTAATTAATGAACAAAAGATCCACGTAAAGAAGATGGTGTTTATAAGAGGTGCTGTCTACACTCAGTTCCTAACTCCCTCTTCCCTGCTCTTTTCTTTCTTTTCCTCCTTTCTGCATGCCTGGTTCCCTGGTTTAACCCCGTAATGCCCATTAGCCTCCTCCAGATGTTCCTTCCAAATGGCACCAAAAAAAGAAAGGATGGGGGAAGGAAAAAAAGAAAGACAGATTAGATGTATCTCTTAAAAGACACACAAAGCTGGTTTTAAAGGGTTTATAAGAAGGTACTGTAGATCGTATAGTTTTAAATTCGAGCCCTTAAAAGGTTTTTAGAAAGTAGTTTGTAGTTTAAAGGGGATTATTATGAATATTCGGTGGTTGTATAGGATTTATATGGGGTAGTTTTTGGTTTAGAAAGGTTTATAAGGGGGTAGTTATATAGGTTTATAAGGGCATTTGGTCCTTTTTATTGCATTTTTTTGTCTTAAATTTTTAGGTCGTACTTGAATGTCTGCTTTGGGGTTTAGGCAGAACCATTTTGTTTACAGGTAGAAACCATTTGTTTCCATGTAGAACCCTTTCCATAGAGGGTTCCAAAAGTAACCAAAAAGGGTTCCAGTAAAACAAAAATGTTGCCCCATGGGGACAGACAAGAAAACCGCTTTGTCTGAGACTGGAGGGTTTATGCAGGATAGTGAACTGTATCGAAGAACAGTGTGGGGTTTTAAAGGGCTTGCAGTTGTCAGACAGGTACAATTCTTAGTCTGTTCATTATTTAGTAACAAATCTTGTTTTCACCTTGGAACAAGTTTATTCCTAGAGATTATAAATACTGCAACATTAAACTCAGCATATGTTTATTTTACTGAGATACTTAAAGGGGCAGTAGGTCGTTTCTCACCAGACACTTTGGTCATTTAGCAGATGCTTTGATTCACCAATGTACAGGAGCAGTTTGGGGCAGCAGGTAATGCCTTTTGGTTGTGTGTTCTACATGGAACTCAAAATAGTTCTTAACTGAAACCAAAAACTGGTTCTACCTAGAATTAAAAGTGTTCCCCTACAGAAACAGCCAAAGAATCCTTGTGGAACCCTAATTTTCTGACAATGTAATAAGTGCCAATGGGTGAGATGTTGTCTTCTCCAAAACCTGTTTTATATGCCTATAGTTGAGTAGGTGGGAGTCTCTGCGGTGTATGGCCAATATGGCTTATCGTTATATTATCTATTAGCATATACGTTTGTAAAGCATATTTAACATGTTATAACTACATTATCATACTACGTTGTATTAATAAAAACATGTTTTGTAAACAACAACTGAGTGTATTTCTTAAACATTCACTCTCGGCACTACATTTAGGAGACTATCTTCCTGCATTATCAAAGGTAATCAAATCAATTACTACCTAAACATCGTTCATGTTTTTAGAACAACAGATGTATTATTAACCTTTTAAAACATCGCCAGTGCAATGATTTACATTTAAGACTCGCGGCTTGGAGGCAGAGAGCCAGAACAAAAAAGAAACAAAGTATTTTTTTCTTCTATTTGTTTTGTTTACCTACTTCTCTAATTGTCCCTTTAGTTCTTCTGTCTCGCGCTCTAATGCGATTCTTTCCGGTTCCGCTCGGTCAGACCGGGGGTCACGGAAACCACTATCCCTTCTCACCCCAACCCCACCCCACACTAATCACATTCATTAACAGATAAATGAAAAGAAAACAAACAATAATAATAATTAAAATCACCCAAACTAAGGCGATTTTACAGGCTAAAGAGAGAATTAAGTAGCATGATACATAACAGGTCTGCGTGAAATAAATTAATAAGAAAAACTATTTATTTGCTGTAGCCTACGCTAGTGTTCGATTTTCTAAGAAAAATTAACTGCCATATTATAGCAGCACCAATCGATAAAAAACATTAAGCTATGACGTATAATGTCGTATAATCAAATATACTACTTTGTAAAAGCCGTTTTAGCACAGATCCCCAATACCGCAATATATGTTTAAGGTATTCTCTACGACAGAATAAGAGATTTGGGGAAATCTCTTTCTTGCATTATATGAACATATGATGATTTCCCCTTCCATATCACCTTTTTTTTTAATCATTTATGACATGTTTTTCTAATAAACCTTTGTTTCGTTGTAAAAATCATACCACATGAATAAAGGTCGACAAATATACGCCTAGAATAAAATAATAATACATATTTAGTAGCCTAATAATAATTCACACTGTCTAAACTACTATGCACTCTATGGATTAACAAGAATGCAATAACTACAGCTCAGGCCTACTGAGCCTACTGAGATAACTGCTTTCCTATGCGTGACCTGCAAAATAAAAAAACATATTTAAATAAATGATTAACTTTTTCACGAAACAATAATGCCCGGATTCAATTTATTTCAATTGGATGCATGATTTCTGGTCATGTAACCTGTTATTTCTATTGGAGTTTCCCCAGCTTTCATCTGCTAGGGCCGGAACGTAAATCGTGTTTTTATGACATTTCTAAAATACTGCATTATCAGGCCGGTAATGCTCGTCTCTTAGGCCTAAGATTGACGAAGAAAAAGAGAGTTGCACGTTAACATACAATGGTGATGTTCCTGTGAGTTGATGTTATTCTATTTAGGTAAAAAAGTCATACGACTCCACAAGTGTCCAGAAATGCTAAATAAAGCAATGAAGGTTCAGATATTTTATAACAAAGTAAAAGACTATGTGTGCTTTAGAGGTGTGGCAAATGTAGGAAATCCTTATGCACAAACCTCACTGAGAATATTTATCATTTAGATTTGTATATATAATCAAAGATTAGTTATTATGGATTTAATAAATATGCAACATTCAAACAGAATCGTTATTGAGATACGTGAAGGAGGTGTTTACAAGGTAATATTATTACGGAAAAACGAACGCACTAGGTCAAGACCTTTTCTTTCTATACCACTATGAATAAAAAGACAGAACGATACTATTTATGTTGTGTTTTGTTTTCCGACCCGCGCTCCCATGGCGAAGGGTCAGGGTCGTGGCTTGCAGCGCGAGACGACAAGGCGAGGAAAATGGGTCCGTCTCGCGCTTTGTTCAGCACTCAATTGTCTCGGTGTCGCGCGTGAACTCTGGGACTCGAACGACCGCGACCGGCTCTCTGGTGTTGTTTTCCGTTTTTTTCATTGACTGTGAGGTCGTATGACATAAAACACACACACACTCTCTCTCTCCATCTCTCTCTCTCTCTCACACACACACACACACACACACACATATATATATATATACATACACTTAATGTTTTCACGACTAAAAAACACAATGTTTTTCAAGAAACACAGTGAAAGGGACCTATCCATTTAATGTAAATTGAGAGAATTTGGGAAGAGTTACGGCCTTTATATATTAACGAAGGTTATCGGAAAGGCATTTAAAATCAAATAATAAGTTGATATACCCTGCTCTATTCACATTGCATCATACAGATATTGTGTCGACAGAGCTTCTCAATACAAGTACCACACGCACGTGCAGACTTGGTATAGATGGTGAATGAACTTCATTTAAACTATGGACATGTCATGGAAACCAGTGAGCAAACGATCATGGCCTACATTTAAACTACTGTATTTCACAATATGTTGAGGTACAAATCGGAGTATGATGGCGTTACGCATGTCATCTCGAATATACGAAACCTAAATTCCATTGTCACCACTCCACTGCATCACAGCCAACAACGACATTGACTACATCCAAGGATTTAGATTTGCTAGCTTATGCTACCATACGAGAATATTGTCAAACTTATTTCTTAAGTTTGACAATTACGAAAACCAGCACGGCTACCTAACCAAAGTGCTAAGGAATCGAAGACAGGGATAGTTATAAACAGCACGCAGACTGTTGAATATGTTACACCAAAAGTTAGCTTGGTAGCAACTGTTGCTGAGTTACTAGCTAGCTAAACAACTTCCTAATATCATGGGTCATCACAAAGCAACTGCCACCTACCTGAGTTCCAAAAAAGGTTGTTCCTAATTTGGGGCAGTGTGTATAAGCTTTGTGGAACAAGGTCACCATGCCGTTTGTGTAAGACAAAATGAAAGTAGGTAACCTACTTCGCGATTAGTTACATGTCAGTACGGTCACTATTTTCTGTCAGACTGCTTGTTCATGGGTCTTGAAGTTCTTTGACTTGTGAGCCTTTACATCACAGGTCTCTCGACTCCCATACACACATTGGGATGCACAGGGTTGGCCTATTCACCTGCAATGATCTACGGAAAAAGGTCCGAAGGGAGCGTGAATAGGCGGGTTGAAAGAGGAGAGTGAAAAAAAAGTCGAAAATTGTGCCTCTGAGAGCGTAGGGATGGAGAGAAGACTCGTCGGTATCCATGCCTTTATAGCGTTGGTTCTTTAAGATCAAGTCCCACCCACCTGACAACATAACAATTAAGAATTCACTCAACAGCTCAAACGTGGTGTTATTCACAGTTACGTTCTCTAACCACCTTTAGGCTCACATTTAACTAAGTATTAACATGTCCTCTGGTCTGGCTGCTCGCGATGGAAGAACGCCCTGTGGTATCACCAATGTTGGGGTAGTGTGTGTATGTGTGTGTGTGTCTGTGTGTGTGTGTGTGTGTGTGTGTGTGTGTGCGGGGGGTAATGCCCAACGCATTACAAAAACTCTCTATATAGTTCCCCGCCGCTTCTATCCACGAGAAAGATAACTTCTACGTTTGAATTAGAGGAGAATCGAAGAACGCTGGGCAGCCTCAGAGAATCAGTGAAGTTCTCCAACCTTTGCTTGCGGTTTTGGGGTTATTGAAGTTGCTGTAGCGGCGTGACCGTATTGTACACATGGCTTTAAAGTTTTTCTTATCCACCAGTTAGGGTCAATGCAAATCTGGTTCATCTAATGTGTTTTAATGTCAAAACATAGAACCCTAGTCGTTTTGTAGCTTCAGGGAATGAGATTCCCAAGAGTCTAGGGAGGCTCTAAATCTAGAAAAATTACCACTTTATAATAATCAAAGATAATATTACATTCAAGTGTATTTAATATAGATACATTTGACAGTAAATGTTGGATTTGCCAGAAACACAAATTTAACTGAAACGACATCTCCAATCTGATACAAATCCCTATTATAAAAATCTCTAAATGCCATCCCACCTACAAGAAAAAAAATCAAATTTGAAACTTAACACAGGGGTTCTCAATTTGTAGAAAGGTTTTGCCCAGAAACGAAAACGTTCTTCCAGGAATCTACTCTTCTTTAGGGGTGCCCTATTATAAAGCAACCCACTGAGATACACTGAGAGAGGGAGACAAGAAGGAGAAAGAGAGGAAGACAGAGGCCGAGAACGGAAAAGAGTGAGGGGAAAGTTAGCTTATGCTGTATGTGGGTGGTGACGGGCTGCTGAAAAGTTTGGTGAAGTGGAAGTCAACGCCAGATGTGCAAGCGCTGCAGGTGCGCGTGTGACCGTGTGTAAGCGCGCGCTCGTGTGTGTGTAGGAAAGAAGTGCAGTGGGGGGGGGGGGGGGGGGGGGGGGGCATGAGTGCACATTGAGAGCGCGGCTCTTTTGACTCACTCCGTGTGATCATTTCACGCTCCCTCAAAGGCCTTTCCACCTAAAGAGTTTAGTCTCAGATCACTGCGCTCTGTGCTGCGTCGCTGTAGGGAGCGGAAGGGACGAATTATTTCACCCCTTAACAACTCGCAAAAAAGTACTGTTGCGAGAGGGGAAAAAAGAGAGAAAGAAAAAAGTGTGTGAAGAGGGAGAGAGGGGAAAGAGAAGAGCTAAAGAAAAGTTTTTGTTCTTCTTTTGTTTTGTTTTTGTATCCATCTCTTCCCCCGCCCAGCTACAAGCGCCAGGGAACAGAATGGAAGTAGCAGCCGTGGGACATGCGTTGAGGCCGGGGAGAGCAGGTAGGTAGGGCCGCTGGATGGTTCTCAATTATAGATATAATAGCTTTACTGTATGTACTCATTATAAAGCATTACGAGAATAATATTTTGTAAATATTTTTTGATTATTCGTGTGGTTTGAAAGTATGGTTAAGTTTCAAACGGTGGCATCATATTTTGTAAGTGACCTAACTCTATTTTGTTCAATACGTGTGGGAACAGTTAATGGCCTTGCCTACGTGTATATAGGACATGGTTCACTTTGAAGGCCGAGAGAACTTGATGGCCTTCCAATAGGTTTTACTGGGCCGACTTTATAGGCTATACCTATCGTTTGACTAAATGCTAATCTTGAATTCAATATAAGGTGGTTGGTGTCTGTTCAAGATATCGACTCAACATAGACTTAGCTGAAATGCAGAGAATAGTAAGTTATCCTATATTAATTTGCGCACTGGCTATTTATCAGGCCCTGTTTATAATCACCATTGGTGTTCAGAAATAGGCTAGACTTCAAACGGCAGCTTGGCTTGTGTTCTTGTGACTTTACGATGTGATTCAAAACAAATCTAGAAGAACCTAATGAGTCGGTTCCGTTTAACGTACAGTATAGACATTTGGAATATTAGTACACGTCGGCCTGGCGTTAATGCGGGAGCGCTGTGCAATTTTGTATCATCCACCACCTTCTGTTAGATTAGTAAGGGTCAATGGTTGAGGTTCAGGCTTCGCCCTGGCACGAATGTACACACACATACACATACACACACACACACCTGTACATACACACATACACAAACCCGCACAGAAGCCCCGACAATGAAATCGAAATTGTAGTAATTCTGTTATACACCTCCTACCACAGAGATTGATCTACTGAGGAAGGAAGGGTTTATAAATAACAGTTGTAATTAAACCTCTGTTCAGGTATAATTTAATCTAGACTATATTAATACTCTTTGTTACTTCTGTTTCAAGATATACATGAATATGTCCCAATCCTGAAATAATTTATGTACGCTATAGGGATATACAACATTTGGCACGTTTTTACTAAAAGGCTAATAGCTAAATAGGCTACATGAATATTCATCATATTTCTGTGCAGGTCAATTAATTAAGAGAAATGCCAAGAAAAGCTTTGTCATTTCGTTGCATGTTTCATTTTTATAAAAAAATGTAAAACATTTTGGGGAAAATGGAAAGTTCCACTGCCTATCTTCCATCGGATGTTTATAACTAAACACAAAAAATCGAAACTATATTCTAAAAGAAAATTGCATTGGTCCACGACGTTTAAGCATAATGGCATCTTGTTTTTTTTGCATGTTTGTAACATTTAATAGAAATACGATTCTTCAATGTACATGAATGCAAATTGTTGAAACTGATCAAAGTGTCTTGGTTTTTAATTTAAACAAATTCTGTGGAGGAAGATAGCAGCTCGAACATTGAACGGTAATCATACAATGTGTTCTCCAGACTCCATCAACCATTGATCTGCACATTATTTTAGAACCATAAAGCACCAAATCGAACCCCTTTCTTTAGAGCAAGTTAGGCCTACCGGGTAGGCTTATGAAGCAGTCTGCTCCCCCTTTCGTTCTGCACGTAATTTAATATATTTGTAGGATATTTCTAAAACCAGCTGGGTTGTTCGACAGTTGTTGTAATACAGCAAGAAAGCAGGCTATCGAACCTCACGCGGCACCCAGTGGCTAGCACATCATTCCAAACCGGAAACCCGCTGAGGCGAGATTGATAAAACGTCGTTTGTCATTTGCAAGACGTAGGCATCCAAACGGTGATCATCATTATGACGACATGTGGGAGGATGTCTTCCGTTGTAACATAACCAAGGAAGCTATCAGGCGTGGTTAGTCCTGTCACGGAATAAGACGTGTGATGTTATTAGGTCTAGGGTACAACATTCTAAATGTACGCTGTTATCTAGAGATGCCTACTTGCTTGCTGCCTACTGTGCGTGTTCGTACTTTATCGTACACCAGGCCCATTATGACGACAGGCATATTAATGTATCTGTCACTCTCAAAGTTCCATCAATGCATCGCGCGTACTACGTGACCGGTATAAATCAATTAATAGTACTGCCACTAAGCAAAATTCTATATTATTTATTGGGTTTAGCTCACGATAGTTTATTTAATTTGCCAAAATCGAAAGCCTTCTCTTTTGAGTTCACAGTAAGAGTTTTGATTCAAATGATAATATGGTATGTAACAGGACTAATACATGGCGATTTTCTGTAAGCATAACAATTCGTGAGAGAATTATACAATTCTGGGAATGTACATACCCCCATATCCTCTTTTTGTGGGGTTCAGGACATGTATCAGTGTTATAGACGGGCAGCAGGATTTTTCTACCCATATATGTGTAAGTGTGTTTTTGTGAGTCAATACCAACCTTAAAACACGTTTGGGTTAAACTACCGCCCTAGAAGGCCCGTGTGTGTGTGTGTATGTTTGTGTTTTTGTGTGCATATATACTCTATATATACTGAAGGCGCGCGCCTCCAGGACTTGTATGTCCTTACACGACATCCTCTAAACACGCGTACGTGCGCTGGGTACAAAGAGGTTCTTTGGAGAGGGAGGGCGAAGGAGAAGGGAAGATAAGTCGATTTCCTCGGGTAATATGTAGGTCTTTAGCATCCGTAGCCGGGCCGGTTCTCTACACCTCTCGAGGGGCCAGTCCCCCGGGTTGGTGAGCGTCCATTCTGGTCTCCAAGGGTCTGAGTTCGGTCTTTTTTATTAGGTCCTGTCTGTGCGCAAAGGTCCCGGTCGGTCAGTCAGTCACACAAACACACACATAAACCTACGCACGCGCGTGCAGGCTCACTCTCTGTGATTGACAGGACCCCCTGGTAACGCTCTGTGCGCGTAGGCGCGTGATGGTGCGCGTTCCTTGCGGCCGTCTCTGACCCGTGAAATATTTTATAGCATTGTTTCCGGCGCGCATGCAGTCTATTGAATGAAGACACGTGGGCCGGGTACTCGGTTTCTCACTTTCTATCTTTCGAGGTCTCGAGATTTATAAATTAAAAGAGGAAAGAGAGGAATTACGTTTTTTGTTTAAAACCAACCTTAACACGGAAATACCAGGAGACAAAATACACTAATGTTTGTTTTTTGTGCCTATAAAACGTGATCCACAAAATATGACTTGTAACAGCCCGTACGTGTAGCTGTCGGAATGAAAGTATGAACTCCAAAACTATCATTACGTCAATAACGGGTCTATTTCACAATTTGATTGACAGAAGGATATTCTTAAGGGAAGACTCACTGATGGATCTTGACCTGAGGTCACAACGAAAGGTCACGCTGTCTCAAATAGTTTCCTATTCTTTAGACACCACCTATATTTCTATGGCCGAACGTAATACACAGCAGGTGAATAGGGCGCCTGTTTAGGACGCCGGGACAGAAAATATTCAGTTGCATCTAAACAAGCAATATCTTTCTCTGTAAGCATACGTCTGGGTTAGTGTACTCACAATGAATGAATGACTAAAATATTCCGAGGGCTGATATTTTTGCTTTTATTGACCCATGATTTTGATCCTCAATCCTTTAACTTTATTGTTAGAGACACACTTTTTATTAGTTTTTTTTGCCATATTCTTTTGATTAACGAATGTAAACTTAAAAAAGAGAGATATGTTGTTTTTTTCTCATTATGTTGACAGGCACGCGGGCGTGTAATAAAGAAGCGCGTGGAGTTAACATGCGCTATTAATTTTTCATTGCTTTTTCGTTCGGTGGCTCACGCACCCAAAAACCGGAGAGAGAGAGAACTTAGTGAAAATAAAATAAAAGGAAATCAAGGGATAGAGGGACGGGTGGATGGATACAACTCAAACCAAACAACAAGTCAGCCTGGAACTTGCTGAGTCCAAATGATCACGTCCCAACAACATTTTCACTAAGCGCTTTTTAAAGAAGAACCCCCCTTCTTTTTTCCCTCCTCTCATCCCACTATCCCCCTTTTCTGACTGGGGTAGAGGTAATGAATTATGGTAATAGGTCACAATGCCTTGGATTAAACTCGCCGTGTAGTGATGGAAACTAGTCTTTTCCCAAATATCCCCAGCCTAAAGCAACAATAATTTGTATACATGATTGGCTGTGTTTGGAGTTATTTTAATTGCTTATGTATTTAATTTGCTAATCGGAGGAGGAAAAGACGCGGATAAGGAACGGCAATTTAGTTTGTTTATTTATTTATTTTTAGGGGGAAAATCTGTGAAAGCTTGTAGACTTGGTGAAGGGAATGACAACATAGATAAGAATTAAAAAACATCAGAAAATAATATAATTTGAGATGTGATTTCTTGAAGCTTGTGGGTTTAAACATGAGAACTTTTAAAGGCATTTAAAGAGGGTTGATACAAGTGAACAGACCAGTGTGAAAATAAAACATTAAAATTGTTGTGTTATAGGAAATCCTGATGTAGTATAGTGAGTATAAGTGGTTATAGTCAGGTTTCAATAAAATACATATTTTATTTACATGTATAAATTAGGTGATGTCGTTTTTGGGGTCTTTTTCGATAGTGTGTGGATTTCGACTTCCATGTCAA
The DNA here is from genome assembly GCA_016801105.1 of Esox niger. Lineage (NCBI taxonomy): Eukaryota > Metazoa > Chordata > Actinopteri > Esociformes > Esocidae > Esox > Esox niger. The sequence goes on from JACXGJ010006161.1 coordinate 18,869, forward strand.
TTATACACCTATTCATTTCAGTTCAAGACATTCGTTCATTACCAACTTTGCTCATTGTCCAAATAAAAATAACATGAAACCTTATATTTACCTTTATATTTACGTTATAGAGTTTAGCAGGCGTCCTTATTCAGAGCGACTTAATAGGAGTTAATGTTTTTACTTATTTTGACCCCTTCGGGAATCGAACCCACAATCTAGGTGTGTTAAGTGCCATGTTATACGGTCTGGGCGAGACATTATTACGTTAGGGTTAGGTTGTCTTATTGCCATGCAGATTATAGATGTCTATCCATTACATTGGTGACATTCTGTCCTGTCGTCCAGGTGTCACCGGATTATGTCGTTTGGTGTCATTTTGTGTTCAGGTGAAATATTTCTTAACATTTGTTTTTAACAGTTTAAAACCAGACACTGCAGACACATAAAGAATTCGATTTACAAACGTTTTTACCGCTTTGCTGCCTTCTATCATTCTCAGCTAGATGTGCCAGTTTAAATGTTTAAATTTGACTTCCGCGTGGATCAAGTAGTTCTCGATTTAGGACGATTATCGCTACGTCATCACGCGTTGTACAAACGTTAAAATCGAAAAGGGATCTGGATAATTTGTTTAATCCTATGTTTCAATCTCCAGTACCTGATGCCACAAACATCCTCCTCACTCTGTATATTCCCAATGTGTAAGTATAAGAACATTCAACACCTGATCTACACCGCTCTTTGTAGTTCCCAACACCCCTCACTAATTTAACCTATAGGCAATAAGTCTACGAACACTTAAAGATATTTTGTAAAGCAGCTTGAAACCTTTAACAAGGACAGGTCATAAAAATTGCACAATTATTACCGCTAAAGGGCCACTAAGACCCAAGGTCAGAAGTAGACGAACTATTCATTTAGTTGATATGGTGGTGAATCTGGAAGCGTCTTTTTTAGTCTTTTTTTTACTAAGACTAATATTTTAGTCTGTGAATTCGATGAGAATAATACACAACGACATAAGATCGCCCAGTCGAGGCTGAAGGAGAGAGGAAGAGAGTTTAGATCAGTGAAGAGGAGAACATGGCAATAGCTTCAGTGGTAGGTTAGTAACTAACCCATAGCTGTAACTATCATATGGTTTCTATAAACTAACCAGCCACATTTCCGTGGAGCGTTTTTTCAGAACATTGTACCTTTCATCGATATCAAGATGATTCCTCGTGATCATACCTTTCAGACTTGTGAGACAGAGAAAAAAAGAGACCGGGGGTAGAGGGTGGAGCAAAAGAGAAAACTAATATTGCCGCCCCCTGGTGGTGCAACTGTGCTCAACCGCCAACCTGGACCTGGTGACCACATGCTATCATGAGGAACAGACTATGGCCTAGCCCTAGCCCCAGCCCCAGCCCTAGCCCCAGCCCTAGCCCTAGCCCCAGCCCTAGCCCTAGTCAAACCCTCCAGCATACATGCTACGCATTCAAGCCCTGAAAATATTTAAACTCAGTGGTAAGACCTGACGAAAATTATGTCAAGACAAATACTTCAACTGAGGTTTTAACTCTAGCCTATGGTGATAGGCCATGTCCGTTATTAGCCTGTGTTACACAATAAAAATAACATTTTCTTGGAGGGCCCTTTAATTTGAACCTCTGGTGAAACGCGTATAAGTGAGGGGGAGGCGTAGATGGGGGATAGATAGAGAGATTGATGGACAGATGGATTAGGAAAAGAGAAAGGTGGATGGATGGATGGAGGGAGAGATGGAGGAATAGATGGGGTATAAATTAATTTGGGAAGGATGGATCGGAGTTAGATGAGGAGATAGTTGTAGGGATAGAAAGACAAATGGTTAAACGAGGTTTGATAGTTGGATAGCTATCACCAAACCTGGAAATGAATTAATGTGGTGGAATAAGGGGGAAATAACGGTGTTTAATTTGGTTCCTGCTTTAGGCTATTCATGCAGTTAATATTACAGTTGTGAAATATGCTCTGTGGATAAATCAGGTGGGACACGCTTGTGTTGAATCCCAGCTGCTCGCTGTACTGGACTAGGTTATGCATTTCATTACCCGAACTGCAGCTCTCTCCGTGCGCTTTCCAATCAATTCCGTCGGCCTGACGAGTACAAGGCCTACATGTTTCATCGAGCGTTCTGGATCCTTCTTTCAAGCGTTGAAGAGTTTTTTTGGACGTTTCAGCGTTTTAATGGTCACACAGTTTATTGTAGCCCGTTTTCTAGGTTGTATATCGAAATAGCAAATGTAAAAATACCAATGTTGTTGTTTTATTTAGTTAACATCTCATCGGAATCTACAAGTGTCTACTAAACAGAAAAACAGCAACGAGGGTTCTGATATGTTAGCCTATTTTTGCTTTTATTGTCCTTTATTTATGTTATATTTATTTAATCTTTATTTTACTGCGGACTTTGAGAACCAATTCTAAAGCACTGACGACCAGGCCAAAGTCACGCGAAAGATAAATCTATATAGAATGGCGGGAAATAGCGAAGAGGTCAGATCAATAAGTTACACCGAGAAATTACGCCATGTGCTGTCACGTAAATACAAGATACTATGTGAAGCCATGCAAGTTATTATACCAACATACTATGCCGTTGGATGTCATTATCCACACATATTTGTTTGAATATTAACAATACTGTTACTGAGTGTGTGTGTGTGTGTGTGTGTGTGTGTGTGTGTGTGTATGAGTATGTGTGTGTATTTGTTAATGAGGTGCAGTCTGAATGTGTATGTAAGTGTGCAGAAGTGCTCAAAGGTAGATTAGGCTGCCGGGAAGACGGGCAGTTAATTTAACAGTCTGAAGGACTGCGTGAAGAAGTTTCTGTCTGTTTCCCGGTTAAGATACTCCCGAACCTTGGAACATTTCTGATCGCCATTCTGCTGCACGGTGTAGCGTCCTGGAGTGTCCGCAGTGTGACCCCAATTCCCGTGTTGGGCTGATCTCACCACCCTGGGAAGTCATACGATCTTTACACACACAGCATTAACCTACATTACATTGCACACACACAGAACGTGTAGTTTTTGCAGATTCGAATCAGGAGCAAAGAGATATTTACTTCCAATAACCAACTGACCGACTGACAGGAGGGTCAGAATAATGAATTTTAGAATGATGCCCGTCTTCTAGTTTTTTTCTTATTTGATATAGGGTCTATGTTATAAAAAGTTGTGTTGAGGAAAATACCCGAATATCATTATTATTTTCGATTGCATACATGTACATATATATGCATTTGGATGAAAGATATAAAAAGCCTGACATTGATATATTTAAATATCTGAGTATTTTTCGAATGTTGTTTTCATTATAGACGTATGTTACCAGGCTACTAAACCTATTTTTTTGTAATACTCAATTAACCGTCTAATATTGACTGGAATAAATGGAGTGCAGGAGGCTCTAAAGGCAGTAGTATTCATTTAGCTTGGTAATTGAAATTAAAACACACGATCACTCATTGCCTGTCCTGAAAGCCTTTGCTAAGTAAAGCAAGGCGTTCCATTGGACAAGAGAACAATTCGGACCGCACGTCGTTCGCCCGCAGGATTCAGACCGTCCAATCAGCAGATAGCAGCGATTGATCCTATCAGAAACTGTGTGTGACGTCACAGCGGAGCCCGGGGCGTGATTGGCTGTTGGTGGGTTGATTGACAGGTGTGGTAGGGACCAGGACTGGCGCGCGGGCGCTGTCCACAAGAGAGCAGGTCCTGAAACGCGGCGTGTGCAATTGTGGCTCCGCTCGCTACTCGCGTCGCGCTGTGACTGGACGCGCATACTGCCAGACTCTCAACATTCAGACCGAATAGAGCTCACCGTGGGAGGGAGCATTTACGTAAGGAACAATATACCTTTTTCTGCGGCACAGACACACAGCGACATTCCTGTACAGAAACACAGACACACATATCACTGGGATTGTATGTGTGTGAGACTGTGTTTCAAGAGCCACAAACAAGCAAGCAAATCTGCGTTCTCCCCTCGAACAGCAATTCCTTTCCTCATCACCCTTCAGCTTGAAATAATGAGCAGTTTAACTTTTTGTTTGGAACCCAACTCATATTTTGGTTTGGAACCCGACTCATATTTTGGTTTTGACAAACTTTTCGATTTGATCTCTCTCTAAAATGTGCCTCGCAGTTTCGTACCAGCGCGCTCTACAGGAAACCACGACAACGACGATGGAGTTTTGGAAGTGTTTCTGGAAACTGAGAATCTGATAACATTTTCAACCGTCAGTGTTAGAGACATGTTATATCTCCACTGAATTGGACTGGACACTCACAACGGGATTTCTAGATAATATTTTTTCTTTCCGGAGACTGGAGGGATTCTAATCCACAAGAGGCTTCAGGCAGAACGGTGAGAGGGACCATACGTTTACCGTGTGTTTACGGTGTGAGTGACGGGAGCTTCAGTCACAGTTCAGGGGTCAGGGCCAACCGACCGAGAAGGCAACAGAGATTCCTTTACGAGGAGCGCGAGAGACCAAATAGTTTCTGACTGGTTTTATTTTCCTATAATAACTTGGACTTTGTTTTTACTTTTTTTGTGGACATAACTCGTCCGTCATTCTGAATTGCCCAGTTGAGGGGACTGGTACGGTGGTTCACTAGTTCATACACCGGCTTGGAAGCACCAACGCCGGCTCGGTTGAGTGTCTGACCCTGCTGAAATTCCAATGACGGAGTTCTTTAAGTTTAATTTCTATTCTAATTAAATTATTATCTGCGTTAAACTCAGTGGCTTATTTTTTATTATTCCATATTTTTGTGTATGTTGTAGTCTTTTGTTGGCATTATGCTACACATAGCTTTTTAGAACGTATTTTTTCTTTAAGAAAAGCTTTTTTCTCGGTCTTTTTACCAGTTATTTTGAAAAGCAATTTTTATTTATTTTCATCTTGGAGGGAGCAGTCCTTTTCATTGCATTCCTGTTTCTTGGTGTCTGTGCTTTTTTGTTACCCACTCAACGTCACTCGGGTTGTGAGCACGAGAGAGAAGGGTAATACCCGGTGGGCTCGTGAAGACGTTAATACCTTAGGGGCCTCCATCCAGCAGCGGTTGAGACCAGCCTAATGGAGATTCACTGCAAACACGACCCATTCGCGGCGATGCACAGTAAGTAACGTTACCGTTCTTCGGTTAACCAACGTTTACACAGAGTGCTTGCAGACTTTTAGACGACGGCTTGTCGTTCCGGGGATGAGTTGCAAAGTGTTGTATCAGAGTTGGGCTGTTGAGAAAGCTGCTTTTTCTTCTGTATTTATATCAGAGGCTGTGCAAAGGATCAAACTTCCTCAACAGAAAACACTGTATTGAGGAAGAATGTTTTTGAGGTGACGTGTGCGTGTGTGTGATGAATGTTGTCCACTCCTCGCTTTGTGTGTACTCATTTTTATCCTAACCTTACGAGGTTGCCAAGGATGTGTGTGTGGGGGAGTGGGTGGACGACGAAAGGGGGGGGGGGGTGTAAAAAGAGCCACCAGCCACAATCAGGGCCAAGCCTAACAAAGCATGGCTAAAAACTAAAAATGACCTGTCGTATTCAGGTTCCGTATAGATCCCTAAGAAAACGCAGACCTGGACATAGGGACACTGTTTTTATAAACACAGAGCGGAAAGGTAGCATGCCATTATAAGCGGTTATAACACCAGCTGTGGACTCTTCGTGGGAAGAACGCGATGGAGACCTTGGTCCTTGGTCGCTCCTATGTGACATGGCGGGCAGAAGCGCGTGAGGTCACGGGGGGCGGGCGTGGGTGGGAGTTTCTTTCTGCGCCTCAAGGCTCCCGCTCTCTCTGTTCTTTCTCGGGACTTCACGTCCCCTCTCTCTGGGCCCATTCTTTTTCTCTGTCACTGGTCAATAGGTCTCCCCCCGGTGAAAATCGAGTTTTGTGAAATACAGAATATTTTTAATATACAGAATATATTTGTATATTTGTATATACATACAGACAGACAACAGCGTTATTTTAAACTATTTGTTGGATGAATAATGTAAACATGGGACACTGAGTTAAGTGGAATATTCAATATTTTTAATAGATATATTAATCTTTCCATGCATCGCATTCACACACTGCGCTACATATTTCTTATATACCTCAAAGCAATGTAGCTTAATATTTAACAATACAGCCGAACCAAAAAATGATTTTATTTCGGCATGACATTTTTTGGTGTACGTCACAGGACCACCTAGAGCGCTTATTGTAGCCTGACGGCTGGTTTCTTATCGCTCTAGTCTAATCGGTGTACTATCAAATAATATCCGCCAGTTTATATACCCCCGGGTTTACAGTGTCACAGTCCTGGTACGGACTTGTCCCCTCTCACGCGCGGTTATGTGAAACGACAGACATTCTCACGGTGAGTTTAACGGCGGATTAGACACCGTGTACGTTTTTAAAGCTAGAACGAATTACGTTTCCTCTCTTCGGTGGGTCTGGGCCAGCGGCCGTTCTAATTTCAGTAGAATTACAGTCTTTGATACCACGGAGAAGACAGGCTCGAGGGATGTTCTTTATTAAACGATCACGCACAGGTCAGAGGTGACAAGGGGTGAGAAGCATTTACTGCCCGCTTGAAACTTAATGGCCCGCTGGCTGGTTTGTGCGTATGTCATCATACAATTTAGACCATATAAATTGTGATCCGAAAATATTATTGTTAATAGCGCATGATACACAATAAATACAGGCAACTGTATATTTAGCTGGAGGTACAAAACCTGTAGCCTACGGATCTTCGCTTGGACACAGAACAAAGCGTTATAACACTTCGGCCTACATATAAATTGTGAAGTGACACTGACAAAGAGCCCTAATTGTGCTCTCATTTAAAACAGCATATTCTGTCATGGTGATTATGGTCCTTATTTGAGTATTATTATATATTTTTATGGACATAAGGACATGTAACTGATTAAAATGTTACAGAAGTCCCAAAAGACGAGAAGAACATGTTGAAATTAGTCACACGCGCTCTGTCGGTGCATTGTCTTATCATAATTCGGTTCGAGGTTGGACATTTCTAGTTTGTTCAGTCTTGGATTTTAATTGTTATGAAATATAAAAATAATCCTTAATGGCAATATGTATGGCGTGATTTCTACAAGATTTAGACAAGCAATGTATGGGCTTGGAACTGCTGCAATAGGCTTGGCTAAAGATGTCATAAATTGGCAGTTAGTTAAAGCATTTCTTGTTTTCTTGCCTCTATAGACGACAGAAAAAGAAAATTTTCTTCGATCAAATATATTGTTATATTCTTTGTCTACCAACATTGTTGGTATTATTATTTAGGATCTATAAGTTGTGTATAAATAGATTTTTGGCAGCATATAGCTGTCAACAACATATTTATATTGTTACGGTTCATTTGACCGTTCGTTTTGGTAGGATGTTGTGGTTTGGTTGTTTTTATTCATGCATCTTAGTCAATATAATGCGTTGTACCTAATCTCGGATAACCATATTATATTAGCAACCTTCAGTAATTAAGACAAAATGTTTGCCTAAAAAAATGAAATACAACCTCTTTATTTTAAACTATCGGTTCTTAAAGGTTATTATAACATGTAACATAATTAGCTGTGTTTTTTTGTAGACTAGGCCTAGTGGATATTTTCTATTTATCATAGCCTATAGGCTATCTGCATATATATTAATTAAATAGAATACGTAAGCCCTGCTTATTAATTGATTCATAATGCTACTAGCCGTCTCTAGACGTTTAGAAATTCTAATCGCTTTTCTGCGTTGTTGTGGTTTATTATTGGAAATATTGTATCTCACTTTTGCCTATGAGGGCTGGGAAAAAGTTCGCAATAATAATGTTCATATTTCCACCATGAAAAACAATGAGAGAATAAAATGAAAGGACTTCAGAAAACGCCTAGCTTGCACATATCAGGAATCTCTCCAATGTTTACTTTAGATGATTCGTCTCATCATTGGTATTCTGTACAACAACTTTCCAAACGGGATTTTCACCAGAAGGTAATTTCTATCCTCGGTCGGATGCTAGCTGCGGCGGCGAGCTTTCTGAGAGGCCGGTTAGCCCGGTAACATTTGTGGGTATTTTTCATTTGCCTTATTTTTCAGTCGTTAGTCCGTGACGCTGCAGGAGATGAGAGATGGAGGGAGAGAAGGGAAAAGGGGAGAGATAGAAAAGAGAGGAGAGAGTATAGAGGGAAGAGGTGAGAGAAGAGAGGGAAGAGGAAGAATATAGAGGACCGAGGTAGAGGGAACGAGATGGTATTTTCTGGACGGAGAAGTATATTGTTCATTTTATCTCCTGAAAGAACGAGTGAAGGAATCATGACCAAGAAGTTGAAAAGATGAGTGTGATATAGAAGAGAGTGATTAATGAAAGAGAGATCCCAAACACTGTTTTGTACACCGTTGGTCTGTTATAGGTTGTGTTGCGATTGTTTGGAAGAATGTCCACAACGAAACTGGAATGAAAGAACATTAAATGTGGCAAATATCTAGGATCAAGTCCACACCTAACACGGCTTCAGAGAGTTAGCGAGTTAATGTAAAGTTTACGCTTTGTCAATCAATGCAATGAATAAAATGGGTTATTGATTCACAGCTTCGTTTTTAAAAACCAGATTAAAAGAAACACATTTAAAAAGTATAGCCTGTAAAGATATTCTTATCATTTCCAGAGCCAATAAAAACGGGAAATTCCAAACATATAATCCTGGCAGTCCAATAATAGCAGAAGACCTAAACGCCTTAACGTGGAGTAAATACACCGATAAGTGTATAAATAAATAGTTATCATTGGTTTTTAGGTCACAGGACCATTCCTGTCCTCCCCTCACAAAGCAAAGCGCATTCTGGGCACTGCCCTAGATAGCAGGCTCTGTAAGGGAGCATTTCATTTAGCCTTATCAGCCAGAGTGAAGAACTCCTGCTCCTGCTACACATATGAGGACGGGTTGGGGTGGGTGAGAGAGGGAGGGAGAGGAGAGAGAGACGGCTGGAGGAGAGGCAAGCACCACGGCAATAAATGTCTTGGACTGTGTTTCTATTTAGCGGAGTGCAAAGAGCAGTTTAAAGAAGTATTATAGTACAGATTATTGAGCATTGGATCTGGAGAGAGAGGCCAATGAAAATACTGAGAGTGAGAGAAAAGAGGATAATGTTGTGACTTGTGAGCAGAAAACCCTCCTCTGCCTCCCCTCTTCTCTTTCTCCCCTTCTCTCCCCATCCCTCCATTTCTCTCTCCATCTCTCCGTTTGTCTCTCCATCTCTCCGTTTGTCTCCAGCTCCAAGTCTCCATTCTCTCCCAATAGCCCTACAGACCATGCGACATGGGAGTTGTCTGAAGTACAATGGGACAGAGGCACCAAACCAGAAGTCTGGAACAGCACAACGACTGGATTACTAGACACCCTGATCCTTGTCATTTGCCCTGTCAGAAGCAGAGGGAGACAAACAGGGGATGTGAGGTCAGAGGTCACTGGTCATGAAGGGAATGTGGAGCGCAGCAATATGGCATCCAGAGCTACAGTTGGGCAAACTCTATCTCTTTTAGTCCCCGTTTCAGAATTTATTTGAAGAAGCTTTATTGGCATGACAAACATGAGCATATGCAGACGCTGCCAAAGCCAGTTCACAATCAGAAATTAACATGTAACTGTAATACTGTTCTATGGAACAAAGGTTTTTGAAACATTGAAGTCTTTATTATGTACAAAAACAAACAGACAAAAAAGAGCATATTGGCCCTGTACAGGCTATCATTACATGCTTGCAACTTAGAATGAAATATTGTTATAATGGAGATGAAATAGCCTACAGACAAATGTACCTGCTGGTTTGGACTGAAGACTGCCCAGTTGATGAGGATCCCATGAGCAGGAAAACCAGTTGCAAAGAAGAATAAATCAACCAATCAATATACAGACGTCCCTGGTTTAGTTTACTTTGGGGTTCTTCACTTTTTATTCATCTCCTGACAACAGCACACGTTGCTATGAGGATTTTACATTGTGGTATTTTAGCTGGTAAATCTGGGACCTTGTGAGTATTTGGTTTGTTTTCCAACAGATTTTTGGGTCCTTGTCAGGTCAGGATTACAGGAGTCTCATGTATGATGTCAATGGAACATATCAGACATTTTTGATATTTTCTTTATGGGCTGTTCGGCCTCAAACTAGAGAACGAGGAGGTGAACTCTCTCCTCATGGGCAGTTCTGCCTGCCACTACAGAACGAGGAGGTGATCTCCCTCCCCATGGGCAGTTCTGCCTGCCACTACAGAACGAGGAGGTGAACTCCCTCCCCATGGGCAGTTCTGCCTGCCACTACAGAAGAGGAGGTGAACTGCTGGGCACGTCGGGCTCGAATGAGACCATCAACCTAATGTCAGTTGTACTGGTTGGTCTTAACAGATGTCAGCCAGCAGGGCGGAGACAGAGACCTCTGGGTCTATATAAGAAATAATCCTCTCATCTGAATATTACCATTCTATGTTTCTGGTCATGTTGAAACTCGAAGGAGAGAAAGGGAGTGTGAGGAGGAAAGACAAGCAGAAAGGGGGAAGGAGGGGGGCCCTTTCAGGTTACCCCCTAAAGCAAAGATTAAAGCTGCCCTTTCCCTTCTTTAATCTTTTTTCCTCTAATTCTCTCTTTTTTCCTTCTCCTTTTCTTCTATTTCTTTCTCTTTTATCCCTCTTATTCTCTCCCACTTTCTATCATTCTGTCCCTCTCTTGTCTATAGATGGAGGGATAGAAAGATGAAGGGGTAATGAGACAGAAGAATGGAGGGATGGGAGAAGGGATAGAGGCATTGCGAGATGATAGGGAAAGTGATGGAGGGATGGATGGAGAAAGGGTTGGAGAGATGGACTGGGAAAAGGATGGAGGGGAGGAAGGCCATGTATGATTATATACATTCATTTTGAGGGTTGTTAAGTGAATGATTCAGGCATGAGTCACAGAAATATACTCACAGGAGGAAGAATCATAGAAATAAACTCACAGGAGGAAGAATCATGGAAATATACTCACAGGAGGAAGAATCATAGAAATAAACTCACAGGAGGAAGAATCATAGAAATATACTCACAGGAGGAAGAATCATAGAAATAAACTCACAGGAGGAAGAATCATGGAAATATACTCACAGGAGGAAGAATCATAGAAATATACTCACAGGAGGAAGAATCATGGAAATATACTCACAGGAGGAAGAATCATAGAAATATACTCACAGGAGGAAGAATCATAGAAATATACGCACAGGAGGAAGAATCATGGAAATATACTCACAGGAGGAAGAATCATAGAAATATAATCACAGGAGGAAGAATCATGGAAATATACTCACAGGAGGAAGAATCATAGAAATATACTCACAGGAGGAAGAATCATGGAAATATACTCACAGGAGGAAGAATCATAGAAATATACTCACAGGAGGAAGAATCATGGAAATATACTCACAGGAGGAAGAATCATAGAAATATACTCACAGGAGGAAGAATCATAGAAATATACTCACAGGAGGAAGAATCATGGAAATATACTCACAGGAGGAAGAATCATAGAAATATACTCACAGAAGGAAGAATCATAGAAATATACTCACAGGAGGAAGAATCATGGAAATATACTCACAGGAGGAAGAATCATAGAAAGCGTCTTAAGCGGAGCGTCTGAAGCGGAGCGTCTGAAGCGGAGCGTCTGAAGGGGAGCGTCTGAAGGGGAGCGTCTGAAGGGGAGCGTCTGAAGGGGAGCGTCTGAAGGGGAGCGCCTGAAGCGGAGCGTCTGAACATTTTGGGAAAGCTTTCTGGGAAATGTGTATATGTGATTTTCCAGTCCTAGCCAGGATCATGTGGCTCAATTTGAAAGAAAAAATAAACTTTAATGGCAGACATGAAACACTGAGTTGGAAAGACAGAAGAGCAGGATCCACTTCACAACATGCTGTCACAATCCTTCATTTAATGTAACTAATGACAGATCTTTTCGATGGGGAGGGTGTTAGTGAGATTGACTGGTTTTTGTTAAACGTATGCAGAGTTGTAATAACAATGACTAAACCCATGTACATTTATGACAGTCTCTGTGAAAAAACTCCACATAATGATTTTTGTAATGTATTTTTGGAAAGGGAGAGGGATTTTGAGGAGAAGGAAGGAGGAGGGAGAGAGTGCAGATGAAGAAGAGAAGAGGGAAAGAGAGGGAGAGGAGGTAGAGATGGAGAGAGGAGAGAAGACAAGAAAGTGAGGTGAAATGAGAAAATAACAATTATTGGGCCTTTTAGATGACAGACGGGAGGTTCAAGGTCACATGGACAAATCCTGCTCTGACAACTCACGAGCCCAAGCCATCATTCAGCTGACCAGCATTACAACAACCAGTTATCAAGGAGCTGAGTTGGAGTGACCAGCATTATAACAACCAGTTGTCCAGGAGCTGAGTTGGAGTGACCAGCATTATAACAACCAGTTGTCCAGGAGCTGAGTTGAAATCACCAGCATTACAACAACCAGTTGTCCAGGAGCTGAGTTGAAGTGACCAGCATTATAACAACCAGTTGTCCAGGAGCTGAGTTGAAATCACCAGCATTACAACAAACAGTTGTCCAGGAGCTGAGTTGAAGTGACCAGCATTACAAAAACCAGTTGTCCAGGAGCTGAGTTGAAGTGAGCAGCATTACAACAACCAGTTGTCCAGGAGTTGAGTTGGAGTGACCAGCATTACAAGAACCAGTTGTCCAGGAGCTGTGTTGGAGTGACCAGCATTACAACAACCAGTTGTCCAGGAGTTGGAGCTGAAACCAGTTCCCTCTGTACTCAATCTCCACCTGAGCCTGTTCAACGTGTAACTGTTGTTTTTTGCAGCAAGACATTTTTCATCAATTTTTTATCTGTTAAAACGGTGTAACTGTCTAAAATGTGTAGCTGTATAACTGTGGAGCTGTGTGAATTGTGTTGCTGTGTAGATGTGTAGCTGTGTCGCTGTGTAGATGTGTAATGAATACACCCGGCTGTGTTAGTGATAGTAACAGCAGCCAACGGGGGAAGCAAAGCACATACGCATTTTACCAGCAGGCCCTGTGATCGTCTTCCAGTGTGCATTATGTGGGCCTAGAACCTCTGGTTGGGAACCGCTGGCTGATGGAATGAAGTAGTTACCCGTCCATAATGTTGTCACGTCCCTCAAGGGTTTTTTTCTCTCCGTGGAGGTTTTGAAGCTATTGTCCCAGCTTGTTTTTATAGTTTTTTTCACAGATATCTTATTCAGTTGTTTGGTGAGCTGGAAAAATGTAAACAGTAAGAGAGAAGAAAACGTTGTTTTCACGCTCATTTCCTGCAGCTCGACACGTCCCGTCGTTGGAGATGGAGACATTTTGTTGTTGCGGCATTTAAGCCAACATGCATCAACTGTAGATATTTTTCCCAGAGTCAGAAAGGAAGATTGGCGGTTTTAAAGGTTGAACAACATTGAATTGATGTTTTCTAACATTGACAACCTGATTGGCGGAGAGCTGCAGCCACTGTCCTTCCTGTCAGGATTAACATACACTGTTGTTGGTATTCAACCAGTATTCAACCTCGACCCATTAGCCATAATCTCTTTGAATACTTTTTTGTTGAAACATGAATACAGTATAGAAGTAGATCTGGTTGCCAACCTTCTGTTGTAGTCCCGCCCACACCAGGTATTCACAGACATTAGTTTAGTGAGAGTTTGGATGATTGGCTGTATCTTACCTCTGTCTCTCTGTCTGTCCCTCAGGACATGGAGGGGTGAACCAGTTAGGGGGAGTGTTTGTGAACGGCAGGCCCCTCCCCGATGTGGTACGACAGCGAATCGTTGAGCTGGCTCACCAAGGGGTCCGTCCCTGTGACATCTCCCGGCAGCTCCGTGTCAGTCATGGATGTGTCAGCAAGATACTGGGCCGGTGAGACACACACACACACACACACACACAGAGAGAGAGACACACACACACACAGACACACACACACACACAGAGACACACACACAAACAGAGACACACACACACACACACACACACACACACACACACACACACACACACACACACACACACACACACACACACACACACACACACACACAGTTTACTAACTCAAACACACAAATTACCAACTGACAGGTTCAAAAACAGGTGCGCACTCAAAACATCTTTTACTTTTGGTACCTAAACTTTGGAGGAACAGGTAACACAGAGGAACCAAATTCTATAACCCTCTTTGCATTCCTTTCCTCTATTCCTCGCTCTTTCCCTCAATCTCTTCCAAGCTAAACTCAGAGTAAAGCCTTGTTCATTCCTTCCAGGAGAGAAGAATGAAACACAAAGGGAAAAGATTCATCATTCTGACAATTTGCATCAAAATGAAACTGGCACTATATTTTATATTTCTGCACAAAAAGGACAGAGAGAGAAAAGAGGAAAAAAGACAGAAACGTAGGAATGGAGAGAGAGGGAGAGAGAGAGTGGGAGAGAGGGAGAGAGAGGGAGGCTATTTAAATGGGTAAAGGGGACGGATTAGTGCGAGCAACCCTCAGCTATATAAAAAATGTCTCTTTCATTGTTCTCCTCCCCCCCACTCCCCCACCTCTCAGCCACCCCCCACCCCCACTTCCAGTCCCCCCCTGGCTGGCCGTACAACTCATTCAAGCGTTACCGTGAGGGGAGGGGGGGGGGGCGAGTCCTCTCCGTATTCCTGATGAAACAACACCACCGTCCTGCGTGCGTGTGTGTATCAATAACCACACACCTTTATTCAAAGATGATTCTTCCTGAATAATTGAAATAGTTTTCCCATTTTATTTATGCTGTGTTTGTCACACACACACACACACACGCGGGCGTGCGCTCTCGCGCACTGTGAGGTGGTGTAATCCCTTTCATGATGGTGTGTGTTCCAGCGTGTGTGTGTGTGTGTGTCTCGCAGCGGTAAGACTGACTGACAGATTTCATCCACCCCCTCACCTCCAAGCCCCTCCTCTTGGCCCCCAACCTTCCTGACATGCAAATCCTTTCATTCAATAGCCATGATAGTCAGCCCGGCTGGCACTTTCATATAAAAAATGATCCCATGACAGTCAACGTGTGTGTGCGTGTGTGTGTGTGTGTGTCTATACAGAGCTCGTGTAGAATTGTTTCCCCCCTTTGTAAAGATGAGAAAACAAGCTATGAAAAAATGGCGTCAGTTTATATGCTTATTTTATCCACAAGATATGACAGAAATCTAACTATTCCTTTAAAATTGTTCTTAGGAAAAACAAATTCCTAATCATTATTCTGAGAAAACGTCACATTCATTGTCACCGCTAGGAGTTTTTATGTCACATTTACTGTCAGCCCTAGGAGATTTTATGTCACATTAATTGTCACCTCTAGTAGTTCTTATGTCAGGTTTATTGTCAGGAATTCTTATAAACCGTATTTAATAGAAGTATCCATCATTGGACGTACACACCAAACTCCTCTTCCATCTAACCTTTCAGATGGTCATTTTCCTTTGATTGACAGGTTAAACATAGCTGTTAACCAATCACTGTGTACCTTCTGTAGCTACTGACCAATCATTGTGAACCCTCCGCTCTCAGGTACTATGAGACTGGAAGCATTCGTCCAGGGGTGATTGGAGGATCCAAACCAAAGGTTGCTACGCCCAAAGTGGTGGACAAGATCGCAGACTACAAACGCCAAAACCCCACCATGTTCGCCTGGGAGATCCGAGACAGGCTATTGGCCGAGAGAGTGTGTGACAACGACAGTGTTCCCAGTGTCAGTTCTATCAACAGGTAGGTAGAGAGGGAGTGTGTGTGTGTGTGTGTGTGTGTGTGTGTGTGTGTGTAGGGACAGAGCGGTTGTCAGGAGGGGAGAATGTCTCCATATTTATGAAGACTTAGATGACTGGTTCAACACCATGCTACTATGACAACCTCTTCCCTGGAGAGAGAGGGGGCGGAGAGAGGAAGGAAGAAAGAGAGACACGGAACGACAGAAAAAGGAAAAGAAAGAGAGGCAGAGAAAGACGGAGACATAGGGAGAAACAGAGTGGCAATGGAGAAGAGACAGAGAGAGAATGAAACAAAGAGTGAGAGTAGGAAGAGAGGACCTGCATGAGCAACCAAGCAGGAAGTGCAAGATCCCTCTGCAAAGTCAGTCTGCCTCACACACACACACACACACACACGCCCACACACACACACACACACACACACACACACACCACACGCACCCACACACACACACATGCGCACACACCCACACACACACACACACTTCTGTATGGGGACCCGAGGCCCTGACCCTGACATAAATGTACCCTGTTTCCGAGCTCTAAACCCAGTTGTCTAAACCCGACAGTAACCCCAGTTCTATCACTACGCCCAGTTGTCTAAACCCGACAGTAACCCCAGTTCTATCACTACGCCCAGTTGTCTAAACCCGACAGTAACCCCAGTTCTATCACTACGCCCAGTTGTCTAAACCCGACAGTAACCCCAGTTCTATCATTAAACCCAGTTGTCTAAACCCGACAGTAACCCCAGTTCTATCATTACGCCCAGTTGTCTAAACCCGACCGTAACCCCAGTTCTATCATTACGCCCAGTTGTCTAAACCCGACAGTAACCCCAGTTCCATCATTACGCCCAGTTTAAACTCATGAGCCAGAAATCCCCAGTGGGGTCTGGCCCCCAAAATCTGTTTTCAGTTTTTTCGGTCTTTGTTAGGACACCTGGTCCCCACAAGTACACGTAAATGTGGATCAGACACACACACACACACACACACACACACACACACACACACACACACACACACACA